>CM067216.1:166790418-167092932 GCA_034190945.1 Octodonta nipae | reverse complement strand
TTTGGAAGAAAAATCATGAAATTATGTTAAAAAGACAGAAGGATAAAAAGCTATTTACAATCTATCTATATGGAAATTACTTTATGCAATGTACTGTAAAAGAATTTATCTTAACCATTAGTTAATTTATATCTTTCGCTTAGACAATGTTGGTAGACAATGTAACCGTTCCTTGAAGTTACCTTGGACTTCCATCATCCTGAAGTGTTGATCTCACAACTTTTCAATAGCTGTGTATCTGCTATCGCCATCAGGTGAATGATAGGAAATTCAGAGTATCAGTCGTATTTATATTATACCTTCACTGTCATGCGTCACCGGTCATGGTCATTGGATCTTATCTAGTCCAATCAGCGTCGTTTTACCTGGAGGTTGGTTGCCAGTGATGCGTAGCGGCAGAGGCCGCAGAAGAGTTTCCAAATATTTTTATTTTGGACGCTGGCTCGCTAATTATATTTTCGTTCGAGATTATATATGCTGTCTCTATGAATTTCTTTTGTACCAGTGCTCCTCCTTGTGAATTGCTCTAGTTGGTCCCAGTTGATATTATGGTGTTCGGTCCATGCGTGATTAGCTAGCCCAGGCTTCGTTACTCGGCCCTTTGAGTAGCTGTGCGAGGTTCCTTAATCCTGGTGTCCAGCGGTCGCTTGGTCTCTCCAATGTAAAGATGCCTCATTCACACGGTATGCTGTATATACAGTTATTTGGTTATCATGCTCCTCAAGGTGTCGTTCTTTTGAGGATCATTCTGATCCATCGCTGTGTGCAATTCTTCTAAGTTTCTCTTTAGTATACGGAATAGTAGAGTTGCTACTGTGGTGTCTTCTTCCTGTCTAGGTGGTTTGTCCAGCTCTTCAAACGCCTGGTAATGTGATGATCTGGTAGAATAAATCATGCTACCAGCTGACAAAGGAAATGCCACCATCCTGATGGACAGAACGGAATACAACAAGAAAATCGACGAAGTACTTTAGAAAGGAAAATAGAATGGAAAACTTACAACGCTCTCAGAGATCATGCTGAATACATTCTATCCGAGACAAGGAGAAAATTGACGCCACATCACAGCAAACCACCACATCTTTATGGACTACCCAAGATACACAAGACTGGAGTACCTCTCAGACCGATTACAAGTTCGCGCACTCACCAACAGCAGTACTATCGAAATTCCTTCTACCAATCATCCAACTTTTGGAGGGCAAAACATCATCGCACGTCAAGGACTAAAGCACTTTGTCGAAATCATCGGACCTGGAACTTGGCCAGAACATCGCTTAGTAAGTTTCGACGTTGAAAACCTTTCACGAACGTACCACTTGACGAATCTCTCAACATAGTGAGAAAGAAACTACTGAGACGAAACCCTGATGGAGAGGACGGAGCTGCCAATAGGCTCAATCATGGACTTACTTGAATGTTGCCTCAAGAACTGCTACTTTCAAGAGAAGGACCGGTTCTTCATGCAAGAAGATGGATTGCTTATGGGTTCCCCGTTATTACCAACCATCGCCAACATCTACATGGAATAGTTCGATGAACATGCATTGAGGAGGTACAAGAAGCAGCCTAACTATGGTTGAGGTATGTCGATGACACCTTTATTATTTGGCAAAATGGAGAGACAGAACTACAGGCATTCCTGGAGCACCTGAACCAATCCCAACCATCCATAGATTCACAATGAGATGGAAGAGAGTGGTGCCTACCATTCCTTGATGTAAAGTGTCAAAGGACTAGGACCGGAATCCAAACAACAGTCTACAGGAAGGCTACGCTTACAGGATTATACCTACACTACAATTCCAACCACCCATCAGCAACGAAAACTGGCATCATCAAAACACTAATCCATAGAGCCAAAAATATCTGCAGCACACCAGAAGCCCTCAAAGAAGAACATGTGAAACTTAGAGAAGACCTTTTGGCGAATGGATATCCGGAAACGATCATTACCAACCTCCATACCATGAGGAAGATTCACAGAACGTCAACCCCAAGGTGGCGCCACTGCATATAAGGGTACAATCATATACTTAATACTGATATACTGCTAGCAGAGTCTAGAGGTAGACGCAAACATCACAGTCCAGACGTATATATGTCTATAACGTTTCACTGTACTTCGGGTCTTATGCGCATGTTGGAAAATGTCCCAATGGCTCTTCTGTTGTGGGTTATGTTTTCTCTCTGTTTGATTCTTGGCAACGCTTGCACAAATGGTTTAGGTATAGCTCAAGGTATAATTTGCTGTCTCTCTTAGTCGGTGACCCTTCGCTTACGGGCGATAGCAGTATATGGGTCATTCTCAGATAGGAGGTTTTGTATCTATAGAGAATGCGGCGAAGGGAAAATCTTGGAGTTTCTTGATTAAACAAATATTTGACGATTTTAGTGTCTTTTATGTAAACATTTCCAAAAGGGTAACTCAATTTATACATACAGTTACTTTTTACAAGGCAAGGTAAATACATTAGGCAGGGTAGAGTCATTAACATCAGGGGAGAGACTTTGATGTAATAAAACAATAATACAATCAACTTTAATCTAACATTGTACTTATCTTATAACTGCTATTGAACGTTGTGAGATCAATCATTTCAAGATGATGGAAGTTCAAGGAAACTTCGAGGAACGAGTTACATTGTCTACCAGCTTCAGAAGAACTCTCTTTAGTTGTGCTCTCTTTTCTTCGTTATATAGTGTCTTTACTGGAATATAATCTCATATTAGATAAATCTTCAAGAAAATTGATAATATTCTTCTTAATTATTTCATAGCTTCCTTTGACTTTCGGTTAGTTTACATCAATTGTACTTTTCCCAATTTACTCAAAGATTTAATATATTTTCGTTATGTAAAATGCTACTTATTAACTTGTTTTTCCATATCTGCAAAGAGTAGTTTTTTCTTTATTCTGCCTCTAGCACTTGGAAAATTCATCACTTGCTCTACTTTGCTGTTAGGTATAAGTTTTTGCGGCTTTTGTAATCTTTGTAATATTTTTGTAACGCGCTAATTTAGTGTTTAGATTATTTATTCTTTCATCTTTTTTGTATTAACTAACTATCTTCTGTATCAAACTTATCCTCTATTGAGATGATTTATTTAAAAATTCAGAACAGTTAAAGAGTAAATGATCTGCATTACAAAATAAAACATTTGGTTTACGTGATGTTTTAGCAAAAAGAGAAGACGTTTAACGAGAATTTTGTGGAAGTATGTTTTCGTGAATTAGTTTGAAATGTGAACTCTTGGAGCATTTTGCTCTAACAAATGATTCAAGAGCCGTACAATGCTTCAACAAAAATATATACAAACTGTGAATGTAGGTATTCCTTTGAAGCATGACTCAATTCGAATGCTTCTGAGAATTATAATCTAATTTTTCAAGTAAAATATTCATCATTAGAAAATCCCAATCTTCGGTATTGAATCCAATGTGGATAAACCAGCTAAATTTTGACAAAATGTGTTTAAGAGTTTTCGTAAAAATAGTGGATTATCATTAGTTAATGAAGCACAATTAGGAAACTTTGCAAGTTCTCGATTATTAGAATAACGTTCTCGTAAAATTATTGTTTGCAGTTTGATAGTTGCCCGCTATTAATCGATTCCGTTTAACCAATTCTAACGTAGGACCCGTTAAAACCGATAAAACATAACTAAATTTATTCATTGTTGAGATATTTGCATCCTTGTGAATTCACGTATCAAACATATCGATAAAAAATAGGAAACTCACTTTTATTTTCACCAGAGGAACATGTACGATTAAGCTTCGGCAAATTCACTTTAACATTAATTGAAGAAAATGAATTGGTTATTTTCTAGGTAATTCGACCCGATTATAGTTTAAAGTTTAATTTTATTGAAACTTAGTATCAATTTATTTCTAATTACTTCTTCTGCATTTAAATCAGTGTCATCTTTAACGGCAATTGTATTTATAATTTCTAGATGATGTTTATTTATTTAAATTACGACAAGCTACGTTAAAATTAGATGATTCAAACACTCCTTGTATAAATTTATCTGCAGTCTATTCAATTGAATCAAATTTGTTAATTTCCAAATTTCGTAAAGCGTACAAACGTTTCAATGTATTATCGGCCATTATAACGTACAGTAAAGTATTTTATTCGAGTTTCAAATTCGTAAAAAGAAGGAAAATCAAAGAATTTATGGATATCAGCATACAATTCCAGTAAATAAACAAATACTACATTCAACTAATGCACCTGAGTATCCAACTTATATAACCAACAGCAAAAAAACTAAATAATATTCATTAAACAAACACTGAAGCCGAAACAAATGGTTTGGTCAGATTTGAATAAAATTATCTCCATTTTAAAATTTTTGGTAATTAATTTTTAATTAATAGATCTTGCTTCTTGCTTTTCTAATTTAAACACTCAATTTTCTATATAAAATAGAGGGTGGCATCAGTCAAAATGGATCACACTATATTTTATGAGCTCATTCAAAATTATTAATTTCCAGTATAATTTCTTCTTATGTTTAAAATTATAAATTGATAATTCACCAATCACTAAATACTTTATTATTGTTAATTCAGTTCTTTTCTACTCACAAACTATCTGCACTTTAACTAATAAACCAACTTTTCTTTCTAACGGCCTAAGAGTAATTTGTTCAGTTCGACTGAGAATTTTGGTTGAAGATTTCGCTACAATATTTATGGAAGTCAACGGGTCGTGTTTCTTATTATAGAATCGACGAACATCGTATCTCCATCCATGTTGGCTCTATACTGACATGTACTCGCTGGTGATTGTTCTTGGTTGACTATTTTGTTAATTGGCATGATGTCCGATGATCTCAAATCTCTGGAATTAGCAATGGAGACAGCGGCGCCTGTCTCAAAGGTAATGGTGATCGCTCGGTCATTGATTTTGCCCTTGATGACTAGGCTGTTGCTATCCCGGCAAAATCCTCGAGTATACTGTCATTGGGACTGGTGGAGATTTATGCTGATTGATTTTGAAGTTTCCCTGGTTGGTGAGATGGTTTTTTTTTTGTTACCCCTGGTTGGTAGATGTTCGGATACTTCATTCTGCAGTCACGTTGGATATGGCCTGTACATCCACACACCCCCAGACAACAATGATTGAAGCGATGACTCTGGTTCTTCCTGGCAGAATGACACTGCTTTTACCCTTAATATGGACATGCTCATGATCCCCTCTACTTCCAGAGCTCGGAGCAATGCTTCATTATTCTTTTTAAGTCACTAATCCTGTCTTTGAACTTCAACATCTCTGATACCATTTATAAAACCTTGTGTAGCCAATTGGTCTTTATTGTTCTCTGGTAAATCTGAATATGGTAGGTATGTTAAATGTGTATGCCTCAAATTCTTCTAGACTCTCCAGATTATTGTGTTTTCTTACTCGGTTCCATTTGGTATACCTCCCTTAGTGATTGCTGATAATATATTTTATCTGGGACTGAAATTATTTCCATGAATTTAACTTGTACATATACTGGAATGCTGTGGCTATCTCATCCATTACCTGTAGCTACAATTTCAAATTGTTGTTTATACATAAGCCAAGATGAACTACTATCAAAGTGGGTCAAAAGGGATCCCATGAAATTTTGATGGGATGCAAAGTTCAGTAATTGACTCCGCTCCGTTGTCTGTAATCAAGCAAATAAATTTCTACATAGTATATGTTATCTACAAAAAAGCCATCGCTTCAGTTCCTTATGGTCACTTTGGTATTGAAACATTATAAAGCAAATTTCTTACTAAGCGCTTTTGGAGTTAAACTTAACATAGTGTTACTAAAAGGAGATGACAACAGCGTTTAGTGAAAAATAAAGGTTTAGTGTTAGGATTTAGGATATAAAATAATTGTTTATTTATTTACCTGTGACCACCACATTGCATTATATGAATTTCTTGTTTTTTTAGTGTCAAAATTTAATATTGTTTCTGAATTGTTACTTTGATTCTGGTTTCTAGGATAAACTCTACAGTTGGCTAAAGGGAAATATTTCAGCATGCCCAAAACAACTTTTTATCTTTGATGAAATGGAGAAAATGCCACCTGGGGTGTTGAATGCCATAAAACCTATACTCGATTACAGAGATGTCGTTGATGGCGCAGATTACACAAAAGCTATATTTATATTTATGTCTAATATAGGTGCTGAATTAATAAATCAACAATATCAGAACTATTGGCAATCAGGAAAACGTCGAGAGGATCTTCAATTGAATGATTTTGAAGATCTGGTCATGCAAGGAGCATTTAATGCACAAGGTATGTAGTTTTATCAAGTGGTCCTTGAATACTAGTAGCGAAACTTTGCAACTAAGAAATTTCCTTGATTTTAATTAGTAAGAGATCAAGTAACAACTTCAGTGCTAAGAAATGTTTCTGATGAATATGTATTGTATCTGTATACCATTTACCTGTATGCAGGTTGAAAGAAATTTGTGGGGAATGGTAAAACAATGATTATTGAAATAATAAAACTCTCGATCAGTTTGTGAAACCTACATCTAATGATTTGATAATTACTAGTAATAAAAATAATTGTTAGGTCTGATTTTATTGAACTTAGGTATTATAATAATGCCTTATCTGTCAGCTTATAACGTTTATGTTAAATATATTGAATCCATAAAATTTGATTTCTGATCAAAATATTTTTAGCCACTTATCATTAATGTTATCATACGTAGCTTAATGTCGTGTAATGTTTAAAAAAAATTCGCGCTCGGTCATGATTAGTCTTTGTCTGTTTTGGTTTTGCCCTGTTTCCCTTTTTTGGGTGTTCAATTCCGCATCTTAAATGGTCATCTATTTTCTGGCTTTCATTTTAGGTGACTATTTCAGGCTACCTTTTATTCTATTCTGTCGTTATCCATATTTATGAGTGATGTTATAATCTAGTTTCTTTTATTTAATTTAAATTTTGATTTATACTGACTTAAACCCTCAACAATGGATTTTCTTTTCTTTTATGTTGAATTCTTTTGCTCTACTATGGAGAACTCAGTACAGGCGTTTCAGTCTTGATTTATTCTGTTGTTTATATCTTGTTCACAGTTCGGTTCTTTACTGATTCTAGATATAGAAAAACACAGATTTTTTACATTTGTTACATTAATACCTAAATTTCCCCAGCCTGTCCAAACAAAGAATTTTATGGTTTTCTCAAACTTCATTTCCAACCCCCCACTTTCTGAATTGTTCGTCTATTTTACGCAGGGCCTGATTAACCATGTCTGGGCCCCTAGTCAATGGAAGTCTCTAGGCCCTTTTTATCAATTCCTATCTTGCTGAAATATACTTTTATATCACAGTTAAATTTTATTCATAATTACATTCAGGATCAATGTTTACGGCCATATGTAGAAGTATGCAGATTTTTTTCCAATAATTGCGCGTTATGTATTTTTTCTCTCACTTCAAATAAAATTAAAGTAAAAAAAACCGTTTTAAAAACAATATTTTAGTACTTGTTAATTAAAACAACTAAAAAATTAAAAATAATTTTAACCTGATAAGAAAAATACCATTATATGGGTACCTACCTTGCAACCTTTAACGATAATTAACCTTCTTCGTCTACGTCACAATCATCTCATATCGTACATACATAATTATATATTTTTATTAAACCCTAAAACTTTACACTTTGTAATTAAATCTTTGCATTGTTATCACAGACTCAATTCTTTATAAATAAAAACGTGTTACATTTTGATCGAACATTACTTTTGTTTTGCAATTACAATGGGATTATTAGCCACCACCAACCATTATCGACTCGGAACACATTATCGCGAGACACTGAAAACTCACGAGTAATATTTAAATTCTCCTAATGCTCAGTAACAATCACTATTCCACAGTTCTCGACAAATCTACCCAAAATATGTGGCAATTTTTGAGTTACCGCGAAAAGACCTTGGGCAAAAAGTACTGCTTTGCCACGAAATCCATAAATAAGCAGTTAAATTTTTAGAAATGGTATTACTTGAGAAAGAAGGCGCTTTTCATGCAAATATTACACACTTTATCACAAAAGGTATTTATCGCGTTATTAAAGTATTCAACACTACCACGTTGCATATCCCTCTGATTAGTCTTTTTCTTCCGTCCATTCTCTGCTGTTACAATGTGTTCCTCTGCCGTTTGTGTTATCTGACTTGCTTGCCTGAGCATTCTGTTCCTTTCGATCTGGCCAAGTTTTCATATAATTCATTTTTTCTTCTCTCGTGTACATATTCTAACGTTGTCTATCCTGAGAGCACGTTGTTCAGGTCATTCATTTTCCCTTTTCTCTTCTGTCTGTATTCTACCGATATCTTGTCTATCAGTGTGTTGGCCTAACGATTCGTTTTCTCTATGTTTAGCTACTGCTAAACTATTTTTTTCCAAGCCTTGTCGCTTGTGGACATCGCTTTCATTAACAATCTTCTGATGTTGCTCCGATTTCGCCTTCTCTAAACATATCTTTCTTTGTATAGTAGTTTCTTTTTTGTTCATATTGTTCCCACGAGTATAGGATAAAAACGGTCCATCCCCACAGACGTCCATTGTAGGAGGATGAGGGCTTCAGTACAACAGGGTCGCCCTGGTATCCTTACCTTGGCATTGAGTCAACCATCTAATCAAAGACAGAATCCACATTCATAACAAACGTCCACCAAACCACCACCACTCACATCCCATCAAACGAGTCAAACTCGACGCTGTTGTACCGCTTAATTACTGAGTTCTTTTGGCCACCTACCAGCTCCATCATTAGACCCTGGTTACCAACTAGCACCAAAAAACTCGTTAAGACGAATCAAACGAGCCCAAACTCGATGGAGGTACATCGTGAGTTCCTATGGCCATCTTGCAGCTCCATCATCAGCCTCTGGTTACCATCTAGCACCAAAGGACTCGTCAATACGAATCATACGAGCCCAAATTCGATGGAGTTGTGTCGTTTAATTAACGAGATCCTATAGCCATTTTCCAGCTCCATCATCAGACACTGGTTACCATCTAGCACCAAAGTACTCGTTAAGTCGGATCAAATGAGTCCAAGCTCGAGATCCTATGGCCACCTTCCGGTTCGATTATCAGCTCAGCTGAACGTCATAACAATTTTGCATTGTCATCCGATTTACACACGCATGCAAAATTTGAGCTCAATCGGTAACTGAGAAGTGGATCAAATTTAACTTGCAAGATATGATTACAGAGAAACATCGGGACAGGTGAAACTAAATAAAAGCTTCTAAAAACCAGTGATTTGATTTTTGTCCAATTCAAAGATGATCTTTATCCAATTCAAAGATGATCTTTAGGAGGCAAGATGAGCCTCGGACATAATGTCAATTTACATTTAATAATTATATATTATATTCACTACACTGATGACTGTGATTAATGTAATAGAATTGACTTGCTTTCCTAATGACGTAGTATTAGTCATATTGATGTTTGTGAGAAACAATTAACTCCCAAAGTTCTTTATTACTTCGATATCTTAATTCACAATACTTCACCAAATAAATTAATAAAATATTTCACTCCGACCCACAATCGCTTCTTAACTACCCCACTGCGGCAGCTCGACCTGTTTATATATTCCATTTCTTTCTCGACAACACTCCCGAAGCATTCACTAGTAAAGATCAGGTGTTCAAGATAAATTGTAAATAGTTCTGTGAATATAAAGACTGCGAAAAATACATGCAGAGGTCAAGCCAGAGATCATTGACGCAGAATCAGAAGACTGGGGAAATTATGAAGAATCTGTAAGAAAAATAGAGAAGGTTCTTAACGAAAAGAGGCAACTGAGATGTTGGATGTGTGGTAAAGTAGGACACATACGGATTCGTTGCAAGGAGAGTAACAGAGGCATGACTTCCTCGTCGGAAAACGAAAGAGAGTCGATGTGAAGGGGTCAACGTCGACCTCTAGCCAAACAAGTCCCAACTATCAACGCATATATGTCGCTTCGCTACGAAACCACATTAACAGTGTCTGTGTAGATGGCTTTATTAGTAAGAAGCAATGTACAATGCTGCTGGATACAGGTGCGACAAAAACAGTTATAAGGCCCAACATCGTTTTACAACAGACAATGATAAAACCAACAATGTGGCAACTGTAAACAGCGACAGGAGAAGCAGCTAAAGTCCATGGTGAAATAGAGGTTGAAATGGCCTTGGGAAATACAACATTCCTACATCGAGCATTAGTGGCAGACATCGAAGACGAAGTCAACATTGGAATGGATATCATGAGCTCCAAGCGATTCCAGTTAAACTTTAAAGATGGAATTCTGCGAATGAGGAAGAAGTGGTGCTTCATGGAAAAGACGACATAATGCTTCGATCTTAGCAGAGGATGTAAATGTTCCGGAAAGAGCTAAAATTATTGTGGATGCTTGCCTAGAGGGGAAAGCTAAAGCTGGAACAGTAATGATGTTTGATCCCGAACTGAACGACGGAAATATAGGCAGATGATACTGGGGAAGACTCTGTTTCGTGCCAAGAAAATTGTGCAAGTAAGGGTAATGAACCTGAATCCTTACTCGGTTGCGTTAAAGAAGGGAAACAATTTGGGGCACTGTTCAACAGCTTCCTCTGTAGTCAGAAGCACACAACATACACTAATACCACCAGATGAGCTATCTGAGGAACTGGAGAAACTCATAACAAATTCTTTCAGGAATTTAAAACCAATCCAGAAAGCCAAGTTGAGGGACATCGTTAGGGAAAGGAATGAGAGGACGGACGAATCTGGTGAAACATAAAATTAATACCGGGGATGCGCAGCCTATCCGGCAGTCGGCGAGAAGACTATCTGTAGCTGAAAGCGAAGGCAGGATAGTCAAAGAAACAAAAGAAGAATGTGTCATTGAACCATCTAATAGCCAGTTAGTTGTCTTGGTTAAAAAGAAAGGTGGTTCGACCCGATTTTGCGTGGACTATCGGCCACTAAACCACGCTACAAAGAAAGATAGTTACCCTCTCCCGAGAATAAGATACCCTAGATACGTTGGCTGGATTAAAGATGTTTTCCACCCTAGACGTGAAGAGCGGTTATTGGCAGGTGGAACTGGCGAAAGAAGACCGCGAAAAGACTGCTTTTACCATCGGCTCGGGACATTACCAATTCACGGTGATCCCGTTTGGGTTGTGTAATGCTCCAGCAACGTTTGAAAGATTGATGGCAACAGTGTTAAGAGGGCTTTCATGGAAAACATGCCTGGTGTATCTTGACATTATCTTGGGTTGGAAAATCGTTTGAAGACCACGTGAAGAACCTGAAGGAGGTATTTCGGCGACTTTGAAGTTCCGGACTAAAGTTAAGCCCGAAGAAGTGTTAGCTGTTCCAAGAAGAGATGCAATACCTTTGACATGTGGTTTCCGTACAAGAAACAGGAAATCAAAGCCGTCCAAAATGGCCGATACCAAAAAATATCCACCAGTTAAGAAGTTCCTGGGGTTATGCACGTACTATCGTCGGTATGCAGCAGGATTTGCTAATATCGCCAAGCCACTCGCTAGACTCACAGAAACGAAGGTGCGCTACCTGTGGGACGAAGATTCCCAGACCCTGAAAAGTGCATTCATTGACCAGTGCCCCCATTTTAAGTTATTCTTTTCCAGATGGGCACATCATCTTGAATACAGGCGCAAGCAATGTCGGAATTGGTGCGATGCTTTCGCAGATCTAAGAGGGCCAGGAGAAAGTCTACAGATATTTCAGCAAGACCTTGAGCAAGCCAGAACGGAATTACTGCGTTACTCGCAGGGAACTCTTGGCTGTGGTAAAGGGGGTAAAACATTTCTACAAGTACCTCTATGGTAAAAGATTCCTCCTGAGGACTGATCACGCAGCACTGAAGTGGCTCCTGCAGTTTTAAAAACCCTGAAGGACAAGTGGTCAGGTGGATTGAGCGGTTACAAGAATTCGACTTAATAAGAACGCTGATGCCTTATCGAGGAGACCATACTCTGATTATTGCAAACATTGTCAGCGAACCGAAGAAAAAGGGGCTGTTCTTTGTAGAACTACCGTCGTCGATGACCATTGGCAATCTGCGGAGATCCAGAAAGACCAGAAATTAGATACGGAGTTAAAAGAAGTTATCCAGTGGAAGGAAGAAGACCGTAAACCTATGTGACAGGAGATTCCCGTTTCTCACCCACCATAAAGTCACACTGGGCTCAGTGGAACTGCCTCATCCTGGAGAACGGACTTCTGAAGCGCGTGCTGGAAACTCCAGAGGAGGCAAGAACAGAAAACAGATTGTAATCCCCAGAAATGCGAGACCGGAGGTTTTGCGAGAACTACATGACGGTACAACCGGAGGACATCTGGGAGTAAAGAAAACCCTGGGGAAGTTAAGAGAATGCTTCTATTGGGTAAACTGCTAAGCGGATGTCAAGGATTGGTGCCGAAAATTTACAGTTTGTGCAGCAAGTAATAGGCCTCAGAAGCGAGCAAAAACTCCCACAAAGCAATATAAGGCAGTCCATTCGAAGTAGCAATTGCTGTTGCTTGTCCATTTCTTGAATCTGACTCCTGAAATAAGTACATTGTGGTGGTGATGGACTATTTCAGTAAATGGACAGAAATGTACGCCTTGCAGAGTCAAGAAGCCTTGGCTTTCGCTCATGTCCTTGACAAGGATAATCCGTTGGAGTTGTACTCAGATCAAGGTAGAAATTTCGAGTCGGATGAATAGGACCATTAACTGCGATTTGTCAAAGGTAGTCTCTGACCACCAAAGAAACTGGGACCAGTATCTGCACTTGTCATTAATGGCATATCGTTTGTCTGTGCACGAGTCAACGGGTCAGACCCCGGCCAGTGTTATGGGATCAGAATTACGACTACCGTGCGATCTGTAGTTTGGATGTTCCCCAGAAGAAGAGGTGAAAACTATGTCAGCCAGGTACGTCAAAGGATGAACGACATCCACCACCAAGTCCGGTTAAATATCTAGAATACCAGTGCCGGAATGAAGGAAGCCTACGACATCAAAGCCGAGGGTGCGAAATTCCAAGTTGATGATCTTGTTTGTATAACCCACAGCGTCGTTGTGGATATCCGCCCAAGCTACAAACGTCTTGAGAAGGGCCTTACCAAATTGTAAAGAGGATCTACGATGTTGTCTACAGAAAAAGGAAGCTACCTCGAGGAAAACCAAAGGTAGTACATTTCAACAGGCTAGCCCCTTATGCCGGAAGTCATGACGGCGAACTTGAGCAAACCCAAGTTCACAGCATCCAACCACCCGATGAAGAGTTTATGGCATTGTACTTGGATGGATAGAAAGTGCACAACGTGACCAGAGAAGAGCCCCGAGACCTGTTTGTGGTGCCCGTAGAATATGCCCCGGTTCATTCTGTGGTTCAAGATCTCCGAATGTCCAGAGAAATAGCCAATGTATTTCCCAAGAAGTACGGCCAGTTCCTGAAGCTAAGAGAGCAAGGTCCAGTAGTAGGGAAGGTCCTCCATCTGGAAGATAAATAACCAGTAGGTACCAGAGACATCTTCTATTTGGTAATGAAAACATTCCCGCAGGACAAGCCAACATATAGCCTTGGAAGACTCTGGTAAAATTGAGGACTGTGATGATGGAGAAAAACCTTATGAAATTGGGGGTCCCGAACATAGCCTGTTGGGTGGATGGTTTGAATTGGAGGGTGGTGAGAAGTATGATGAAAACTGTCTTTTGATTCAGTGGCATCGAAACCTTGCATGCTCTCTTAATATTCGCAGCCCAGATTCGAAGACCGTCGACTGTTACTTGCACCGAAAGTCTCGTTGTCGGAGAGTTCTGCAAATATCGCCATAGCATTAAGGCTTCTTTGACCTTCGGGGACGAAATGGTCTTAAGGAGGGAGCAATGGGACGGGAATTCATCCGATATTTCGTGGAACCCGAAATGTAGGTCTGTCGACCTGTGGCCAGCGGCTGGCGCTAACGGCAATTCATCGAATTTCTTCAAATCTCCGAGAACTCCTGAGGGCTCTTTGACCTTCAAGACAATTCCGAGAAGAAATATATAAATACGGAGAGCTGACAGAAGGATTCATTCAGTATTCGATTGCCGTCTAGTAAAGATCAGGTGTTCAAGATAAATTGTAAAGAGTTGGGTGTATATAAATTTATAGTGAGTTAGACTGTGTTTTTAAATAAATCCAAGAACACAATTGAACCCGGGTGTGAAAATAAAAACATTACAATACAAATTTTATCTTTGTCCAATTGTTAAGATTTTATAAATCGTTACAGAAAATTGTAAAAAAAATTAAATAATATAAATTACGGGCCGAAAACCCCCGTCACCAATCTAAATAGGACACTTATGATGTGTATGTCGAAAAACTCATACATTTTTTTTCTATTTATATTCGACAGTTCTGCCAATAACAGAAAAAAAAACAGTTTTGTTTGTGCACTTTAAAGGGCATATTACTTCCTAAGTGTGCGTTTTAGGGGACATGTTAATAGAGACTTTTTGGCTCATTTTAATAAGTTATATAGACAGCAGAAGTTTGGAACCCTATTTTAGAGACACACTGAATAAAGTTTCATACAAGTTCAGCCCCCCGCAATCGTCATTTTCCTCCATAAAATGTATAAGTCCAAAAATTCTTTATTCGCTTATTTCTACTATATATCAAAAATCTGCCAAATTTTAGCCCCATGAATACAATTTCTTTACATTATCTTTATATTAAATTTCACCGTCTTTTAGATGTAGCTTGACAAAAAATGCATACTTAAATTATAATGGTTATAATGAATTAGTCTCCTTACATAGCGTCCCAATGACTGTTCGTTCTTTACAATCTATATATAAATAGGCAAATACAATACGGTTAGGTACCATTTTCACCTCTGTCTCTCAACTGATTTTCTTCATTTTTGTTTTGTTTAGTAGCTACTGACGACCTTCAGTGCAGAATGATTAATTTATAATATTGGTTCAATAATTAAATAATAAAATAATTAAAAAATCATTATTTACATGCATACTGTCAATTCAAAACAGTGTCGCCAGATTGCTTGGAGAGAATATCATAAGATAGGTTGACTCCAATGTGAAAGACAAACTAAATTAAATGTAAAACTAAAAATTTTGGCTCTTCGCTACAGTTCGCCTACATAGTCATGCAATTTAAATAGAACCAACGAAACATTATAATACCTCATAATCGCCATTTATTGGGAGCTCGCAAGCTTGCAGTTTGCAACTTTCATTGCATTGTAAATATGGTTTGTCAACTAAAATCAGAATTATGTTGCACCTAATCAATTTATTTTTGATATCTTCTTTATTTTAACCATATACTTTAATTTAGAGTCCTTTTATTTTTGGCGGATAATTTTCATATAAGTTTAACTAAGATTACAGAAAATTGTGAAATTATGCACAAATTCACGATAAATAGGTAGATCTGACAACACTGAATGCTCAGCCATCTGCTGGAAATTTGATTTAATTTCATACTTTTGTAGCGATTAGGTTGAAAGTTTTCAATTCAGTAAGAAAAGATTTTAAAGTTTCAATATCAATTCAGAGAAAAAAATTCTAAAAAATAGGTGTATTTAACTACTATTAATTAACAGTATGTGATTCCTATTTCTTTTTTCTTTATATTTTCTACATAAAACAGAAATTGTCATGGGTTACTCCGTTGGTAAGTAATTTTTTTTATATTGAAAATCATAATGGGAATTAACGTTTTCTGACAATGTGGGTATCTTATAGTTAATTAATTTTACATTACATGGTCCCATTTTTGCAAAGTTCTGACTGTTAAAAACATTTTAAAGATTTGTTTGAATATATTAGGTTAAGTTATTATTTATTCTATTTTTTTTACATACGTATTACCTACCTTTGAAATCGGACACTGCTGGCTTTAAAATTTACAACCTAAATGTTCAATAAATTTAAAATCCAAAACGCTCTACACGACAACAGAAACCACTGCGTAATTATATATGCTAGGTTGGGTTTCAAATGATAATAAACACGGCAGTGGCTGGGTAACGCTTTTTGAGACCAAGTGATGACCATCTTTTACTATCTTTGGAGTTGCCTATAGTTCAATAGGAAAATATTTAATGTTGTAAATTATAGATCAGTATTGATTTTTCGGACAAGTAGTACTAACTTTCGTAGAAAATAATATTTGTAATTTTCTGTTGTGATTATCATTAATATAATATAATTTTCACAATATTCCGAAGGTGTTCACAAATGGTGCAACAAATCATCAATCAGCGCATAATGGAAATGTCATTAAATATTAGAGTTTTCATTGGGTTGTTTCTCATCTCTATTTTTAAAATCGGTTGTGTAAATGACGAAAACTCTTAGGTTACAAAAAAAATCCCCTATAATTAGATCGGATATGTAGCATAAATATATTTATGTAAAAATAATCCTACAATTATATACATAAATAAAAAAATAGTTCGTGAATTATTTCTATAAATGTAATCCAAATAAAATAATAGGGATAGCAAAGGCCTGGCCTACTTTTCTAATTTCGCCTCAACCTTATATATTATACAGACAAAATAACGTCAATAATGTTCAACTCATAATTTTAATGAATTAGGGTCGAATTTCGACCACTGGGCGACCGCTAGTTTAAGTAATTTCATTTAAAAAAATACAGTTACTAAACAAATTATTTAGAAATACCAAAAAGGTATTTGTGCCATATTTTTCAATGTTTAAGTCTGATCTAGACTCCGAAACGTTTGGAAATATACAGACATTTCGTGACTTGTTAAATAAAGGATATTCTAGAACAAAAATATATAAGAAGAATCAGCAATGTTATGAGATTTAAAAATAACATTATTATTAACATTACTGGTTAATAATAAAAGGTATATTGAATTACTGAGTATCTTCAATAATCAGTTAACTAATTTGGTGCGTAGTATTTTCGTAATCAAGCAATAAAATACTAGTAGATTAAAAAAATTGTAATCGAAGCAATCTCTACTTATTTTATCGTAAAACAGTTTAGTTTTCATTTTACTTCTCCGTTTATGACTAGAATACTATTCTCAATATAAGAAATAATTTATTACATGATAAAAATATTCCATTGGAGTTTGAGAAAGTATAAAATAAAAATCTGTTTTAATTATAGAGAAATATTTTCTTAAAAATTGAGATTTATGTTATTCACTATTTTAAACAAAATTAAATTTCTTAAAAATACAATAATAAAATTGTTCCTCTTGACTTACTGTAGTATATATTTCTTGTCTAGATAACTTATAGAAATGTATCTATGTATTAAAAACCCTTATGCTATTACTTCTCGCTGCAATTTGGTATAGTGGCTTTTAATTTAAGTTGTGACCAAGACTTATTTGAACACTACACACCCCAACTACAATTGGTAATCAAAACAATCAAAATTGAAAATATCTTATGCAAATCTCCACCTCAAAATTATAATCTTTTACCTAATGATATTTAATTAGAAGCAAACTTATGGTTCTTACTTTATATTATTGTGTTTCAGGTGGATTTTATCATTCAGATGCCATTAAAAGTAATTTGATTGATCACTATATACCATTTTTGCCTATGGAAGTTGAACATGTTAAAAAATGCATTAACGATCAATTTAGAGAACGTAATGTCCATTCTGTAAAAAATGAACACATACTGTAAGAAAATTATCATGTAGGAAAATACAATTTCTTAATCTGTACATTTTTAGGGAAGTGTTGGACTTCGTTCAGTGGGGACCAAAAGACCTTCAGATATTTGCAAAATCAGGTTGTAAAAGAATTAGTGCAAAAGTGTCAGTAATAGTGGCTAAACATTATCGTCCTATTAAACCAGAAGGCTCGCAAGAATTGTGACGAATGTCTTGAATAAAAATGCCTAAACTATTTATCAGTGCACCAAACCAGTTTTAGAGAAAGGTTTTTGTGATATTTTGATGATTTTACATAACTTTAAGAACATTATTTAATTTACCAAGTACAATCAAAAACTTTATATTAAATATTTTGGAATTGTGGAAAAGACTAATGTTCATCCTACTTTTTAAAAGTAATTAAATATGTTTAAAAGTGGCGTTTGTTTATTTTTGTGATTTTTGTCTATTTATGAATGTATTTAGGGGACGTTTACTGAAATAAACATTATTTTAGACCGCATTTTTATATATATATATATATATATTTGTTTTTAAGTTTTCGCGGGCACTAAATGTTTCAGGTGGTTTCCGGGAACTCATCCGCGTAGTTAAGAACTGATCCCTGCCGGGATCGATGGTAAAATGACGACGTTTCGGCAGTCACATCTGCCCTCTTGGACGGGTCCGGGCCGGTACGGTGTTTAATAGGATTTTCCAACAATTCGATAAGTTCTGAATTTCATTGCGTGCGTTTAGACTGTGAGGTCTCTTCGCTATTTCAATTGCCTCTCTTACGAGTCTTGATGTCGGGTGTTCTATATTTGCCAGTACTCTGGTGTTCTCAAAGTCTATTCGGTGTGACATCGTGGTGGCGTGTTCCGCAATGGATGTTGTTTTTTCTTGCTTTCTTACAGCGTTCTGGTGTTCATCACGTCTAGCTTGAATTCTTCTATTAGTTTGCCCCACATAGGTTTTATGACAGTCTGCACATGGAATCTCGTACACTCCCTGTTGTTCTAAAGGGATCCTCGTCTTCGGAGTCCTCAACACCGTGCTTATTTTTCTGTATGCATTGAAAATAGTATCGATATTGTGTCTCTGTAGAATTCTTGCAATACTATCCGTGGTCCCCTTGACATACGGTAAATAAGCCTTGGTTATTGGTGTCTCATGCTCCTCGTCTGTTTGTCTCGGTTTTGACTTTAGGGCTCTTTGTATATTTCGGTCTGTAAATCCGTTTTGTCTCAGAGCTGTTTTTAAACTGTCCATTTCCTGTTTGATGTTATCCTGGTCAGCTAGCCTTTGTGATCTGGTTACTAAAGTCTTGACGACGGCTTGTAGTTGGGCTGGGTGGTGATGAGAATTAGCATGAAGGTATCTGTTGGTGTGAGTTGCTTTCCTATATACTGTGTGGCCAAGGGTTCCATCTTGCTTCCTATTTATGAGAACATCAAGGAATGGCAGTTGATTGTTGGCTTCAACCTCCATGGTAAATTTTATTTTGTGATGGATGCCATTTAGGTGATCTAAAAAAGTATTGAGGTGTTCCCTCCCATGAGGCCAAATCACAAATGTATCATCCACATATCGCAACCACAAACTGGGTTTAAGATTGTTGTTCTTAGTGCCAACTCCTCAATATATATATATATTTGTTTTTAAGTTTTCGCGGGCACTAAATGTTTTAGGTGGTTTCCGGGAATCATACGCGTAGTTGATAACTAATTCCTGCCGGGATCAATGGTAAAATGCCGACGTTTCGGCAGTCACATCTGCCCTCTTCAGGTCGGTTCGCATAATTCTCATAGCCTTCTGCTTACTGCATACTGTTATATAGTCGCGGTTCGGCGTTTATCGGTTGGTACTGAGAACGGCTACGTGTGATTGGCCCTTGGCGCTCCGTAAGGTGTCGTGACCTTACCAATTAATAAGTCAAGCAAATTACTGTCAAAATGCACATCAATAACTGGGTATTAACTATTTGGTTACAGTTTTTTTGCAAAAATCATTTTTTTATTCCTTATAAAACTTTTTTTACTTTATTAGTTTTAAAGGAACCACATTAACTCCAGCAACTACTTAATTATGGTTATTTTCTCAAATTATTCATTTGAAATAATTCCATTTTATCATAAACTAGCTGCATATAGAACTATGATACACACAGCATATTCTATTCCCTTATCAAACGCCAATATTAACGGCTTTCATACTAGTGTAATCAGTAAGTTAATTTTTCGTAGAGAACGACTGTTAGTATATCGGAGTATTTATCCCTTTGTAAAAAGTACCTAACTTAGGAAATATTAATGACAATCGCTAAACCATTGAAATTTCAAAACATTAAAGTCACCTTCAATTCTCATGTTTTTAACGCCAAAGATAACAAATATAGCAGATTTGAAGTTTGTAAGTTAATCTGTCCCGATTTTAACCGGTTTTATGTAGAAATGATAAGACAATTTATCACCCGTTTATAATGAACAGTACCGCTCATTTAAACATCAAAAACAGAGTCTACGTTTTCAAATCGTATACTTGATTCAGGTTATTCTTTGACAAAACTTGAAGATATAGCCTCTAAAGTATTTCAACACTCTTAATAACAATTTTCCCTGTATTGTTATTGTAATTTGTACTTAGCGCTTGTTATGATTTAAAAAAAAATTAATATGGACTATTTTCACAACCTTTCGTTAGGACTTACTGTTACAAATATTTCATTCGAAACTGATATTTGTTTGTCTTCTAAACGTTGTTTGTGGCATGTTCTTGATTATTTTTGTGTTTCTTTGGGGAATAACACCAAAGAAACACAAAAATGATATTTGTTTGTTATTCAAAGGGTAATCATTATTTTAGTTTTCTCGTTTGATACCCAAAACTCACACTGAACATCATCTTGGCTTTTTGGGTTGAATATTGAATATTCAGAAAGACCTCTAAAACTCATTCATTCAGTTTACCAATAAAGTCATTAATTATAGCAAAAATTAGATTTTTATCACAGTTTAATTTATAATTTCTGGTGTATTAACAAATTGATTTTTATACAGTGTTTACACACACATTGTTTTTTGGCATTCGTATTTCCCTAAATTATTAATATTTCATTTTAGCATTTTCTTATTAGATTTGTTTTCATTTGAGTTAACTTGTTTCTAATTTTCTCATATGTTTTGCAGAATTGGAAGGAGCATTTTTATACTAGGTTCAAACTATTGCACTGCAAACATAATCACTTCGCTAAATGTGTTACTTTTTGTTTATAATATAAAAAGTTATTTGAAACATCAAGATTTAGTAATCTTTTCCAAATTTTGGAAATTTAACTTAA
Source organism: Octodonta nipae (assembly GCA_034190945.1). Classification (NCBI taxonomy): domain Eukaryota; kingdom Metazoa; phylum Arthropoda; class Insecta; order Coleoptera; family Chrysomelidae; genus Octodonta; species Octodonta nipae. The sequence continues at coordinate 167,071,900 of CM067216.1, read as the reverse complement.
CTATACGTTTGCATTGTAAGTTTTTGTGGAATTGCGTTCTAAACCTTACAGTTATTTCTATAATGTTACGAGAATTCATCCGATAGCTGGTGCAATCGGCCATCATCCAATTCGCGGAAGGGACATTCTTCCGATACTTCTGATAATCCGAAATGTTTAGTCTCTTAAGAGGCCGACCGCTGCCCTTACTGGCAATTCCTTAGAAGCCTCCAGAACATATGAAAGAAGTTTCCCGATGGTTCGTTGACTTGCCAGAATAATTCCGAGAGAAATATATAAATACGGACAGCTGGCGATGGATTCATTAAGTATTCGACAACCGTATATTTAAGTAGAGATAAATTGTAAATAGTTCGGTGAATATAAATTGTGTTAAAGTAGTGAAAATAAATTACTGTGTTTTTAAATAAATCCAAAAACTGAACCCGAGTGTGAAAATAAAAACATTACATATACAGATGTGGGGTGTATTTGTGGAACTTTAGAAGTGAAAAATAAATAGACTGACAATGTTTAAATAGGTGAGTTTGGACCAATTGAAAGTGACGGACTTAAAAAAAGAACTTGCGGAAAGGGATTTAGAAATTAGTGGGAATAAAAGTGAATTACGGCTACGAGATGCCCTAATAGACGAAAGTAATAATCCCGATACATATTTGTTTGAAGTTTCTGGTAATGGAGACATAAGTATGCTACTTAAAAAAATGGAAGACAAATTGCTAGAAAATTCTAAAAACTTGAAAGAAGCTTTAGAAGATAAATTACTAGAAAATTCTAAAACACTAGAGGGCAAATTGGTAGAAAACCATAGAAGATAAATTACTAGAAAATTCCAAAAGCCTGGAAGACAAATTACTGGAAAAAACACAATCAAAAACAGTCCAGAAGTAGTGGATTCGAAAATTGGCCTCGAGGGAACAAAACACACAATGAAACCCCCACAATTTGATGGAATATCGTCTTGGACTAATAATCGTCGCCAATTCGAGGCTGCCGCAAAGATAAACGGATGTTGGGCAGAAGAAAAGGCAATAGCCTTAACCCTTGCCTTAAGAGGGGATGCTACAGATATTTTGCAAACGTTGTATACCTCGGAGCAAGAAGACTACGAACAACTGGTTAAACATTTAGAACTGAGGTATGGCCAGACAGATTTCGAGCACGTCTACCACTCCCAATTGAAAAATCGTCACCAGAAATCAAATGAATCCCTACAAGAGTTTGAAGCTGATATTGCCCGTCTGGTTCGCCTTGCCTATCCAGCCACACCGGAAAATGTGATAGAACGGTTATCAGTACAAGTGTTTTTGGATGGACTGCGGGATAACGAAGCCAGACAAGCTTTAACACTAGCTCGACCGACTCAATTAGTGGATGTACTGACTCGAGCTCTAGAATTCGAGGCTGCAAAGAATACTTGCAGAGTTCAGCCAGAGTCCGAATCGTTGACGTAGAATCAGAAGGTGGCGGAAACCATGAAGCTTCTGTAAGAAAGATAGTAGAGGAAGTCCTTACAAAACAAAGATTAATGAGATGTCGGAAGTGTCGTAAGGTAGGACATATCCAGAGTCGTTGTAAGGAGAGCAACGGAGTACTGACTTCCTCGTGGGGAAACTAAAGAAGGCCAATGTAAAGGGACCATCGTCGACCTGTAGCCAACAAGCCCCAACTATCAACGCATATGTCGCTCCGCTACGCAACCACGTTAACAGTGTCTTTGTAGATGGCCTTATTAATAAGAAGCAATATGCAATGCTGCTGGATACTGGTGCGACTAAAACAGTTATAAGGCCCAACATTGTTTTAGAGACAATGATAAAACCAACAAAATGGCAACTGCGAACAGCGACTGGAGAAGCAGCGAAAGTCCATGGTGAAATAGAGGTTGAAATGACTTTGGGAAACACAACCTTCCTACATCGGGCATTAGTGGCAGAAATCGAAGATGGAGTCATCATTGGAATGGATGTCATGAGCTCCAAGGGATTTCAGTTAAACTTTAAAGATGGAATTCTGCGAGTGAATGACGAAGAAGTGGTACTTCATGCAGAAGATGACATAATGCTTCGAGCCATCTTAGCAGAAGATGTCAATGTTCCGGAAAGAGCTGAAATCATAGTAGATGCTTGCGTAGATGAGAAAGCTAAAGCTGGAACAGTAATGATGTTTGATCCCGAACTTCACGATGGAAATGTAGGCAGAGGTATCGCACTGGAAAAGATACCTGAATCTTTACTCGATTGTGCTAAAGAAAGGAACAACTTTGGACCATTGTTCAAGAGTTTCCTCTGTAGGGAAAAGCACACAGAATTTAAATAGTGTAGTTTCTAAAGTGGGAATTAAGTTGATGTTTAATATTTTTGTTCATATCTTTTAAACAAATGATTTAAAAATATGATATATTTGTAATTCACATAATGAGTCTTTTATCTGATATGTTACATGATGCGTTTGAAAATTGAATTTTTATTTTCCATTTAATTGTATAATTTGTCCCTAAAATTACTATGGGAGTTTTCTAATAATTTTTCTTATAAATTTCAAGTGAGCCCCAGACCCCCTAATTATTTTCAAAATTTTAGGTTGTATGGTTTCGGAAATAAAGCGAGAAATGAAATTTTTTTATATCTTTGTTAATATCTTGTAAACAATTAATTTTAAAAATATGAAAAATATATATTTGTATTCCTCATAATGAGCCCATTTCATTTGATGTATTGCATGATGCCTTAAAAAATATTTTTTTATTTTCCGTTTAATTCTATATTTGGCCCCCAATATTAATATTAGGGATTTCTTCATATTTATCCTGCAAACAAAAAAATTTAGGTCTTATAGTTTGGGAAATAACGGGGGAATGAGTAATTTTTTTAAAATATTTATTTAAAAAAATATATATAAAAAATACATTTGTTTTCGTCATAATGAGCCCTGTGATTTGATATATTACATGATCCGTTAGAAACAATTATAATTTTTTATTTTCCATTTAATTCTATAGTTTGCCGCCCAAAATTAATATTAGGGGTTTCTCCTTATTTTCCCAGTAAAGTTCAGGTGAGGGGCTATACCTCCATTTTTTTTTCAAAATTTTCCAGCTTAAGGTTTTAGAGATAAGGGGGGGGATGGGTACAATTTTTTATATTTTTGTTAATATCTTTTAATTAATTTATTTTAAAAATATGATTCTTCATAATGAGCCCTTTCATTTGATATATAACATGATGGGTTAGAAACAATTTTAATTTTATATTTTCCATTTAATTCTGTAATTTGCCCCCCAAAATTAAAAGTAGAGGTTTCTCCTTATTTTTCCAGTAAACTTCAGGTCAGACCCTATACGTGTAATTTTTTTCAAACTTCACGTTTTATAGTTTCGGAGATAAGGGTGGGATGGGTAAATTTTGGTATATTTTCGTTATTATCTTTTTAACTATTTTTTTTTAAATATGAAAAAAATATATGGTTTCTCCTTATTTTTCCTGTAAAGTTCGGGCAACGTTCTATATTTCCTATTTTTTCAAAATTTTAGGCTCAGTAGTTTCGGTATCAGTAGTATCAGGGGGGGAACGGTCGATTTTTTTAGTTTTTACCCCCATAAGTACCCCTAAAATCAAAATTTCTTCTTTTACGATATGTACTCCCGATCGGGTCACCAAACTATACACTGATACCAAATTTCAACCTCTTCCGTCCAGTAGTTTAGGAGAAAATTGCTGTGATGTGACAGAGGCAGAAATCCGGAGTGATATTATAAGGGTATCCGTATATTGTATATCTGGAACCCTAAAAATGAATCAGCAAACTAGGTATACGTAATCCACAATCCTCGCCGCGAATTTTTCGGGTAAAAATGCTAAAACATCCTCCATACTTGCTGGACCGAAAACATCTCGCTTTCGCGTTTGGAGCCGAGTCCAAATATGAATGGATTACAAATCCGTTTGTGATTGAAAAATATGATGATTTTGGCCTTACGACTGCAGAGCAGGAAATGATAATTGACTTATTTAGTGATAGCACGTTAAACCAGAGTTTCAAGACGAAAATAATATTGTCACGTTTTGGCTACGAGTAAAGGACGATTTTCCTACTTTGACAAACAAAGCTTTAGAAATTTTATTGCCATTTGTAACATCTTACATATGTGAAACTGGTTTTTCTACAGTAGCTGTCTTAAAAACAAACTATCAATCTCGCTTAGTGATTGAAAAGGAACTGAGAACCGCGATTTCTTCAATGATACCACAGTGTGAGAAAATTTGTGCTGAAAAACAAGCTCAACCGTCGCATTAAATTTTTATAATGTTGTATTAATTATATATTCTTTTTTTTGTATTTTGTAAGATTTGTTTTTATTACTGAATTGGAGGGTGGTGAGAAGTATGATGAAAACAATCATTCAGTGGAATCGACATCCTTTTGTGCTGTCTCAATAATCGCAGCCCAGATTCTGGGACATTCCGGGACGAAATGGTCTTAAGCAGCTGGCAATGTTACGAGAATTCATGCGATAGCTGGAGCAATCGGTCATCATCCGATAGCTGGTGCAATCGGCCATCATCCAATTCGTGGAAGGGACATTCTTCCCTTGAAGCTTTCAGAACACATAAATGAAGTTTCCCGATGGTTCGCTGACTTGCCAGAATAATTCCCAAAATAGATATATAAATACGGACAGCTGGCGATGGATCCATTCAGTATTCGACAACCGTATATTATATAAGTACAGATAAATTGTAAATAGTTCGGTCAATATAAATTGCATTAAAGTAGTGGAAATAAATTAGAGTGAGTTGGACTGTATTTTTAAATAAATCCAAGAACTGAACCCGAGTGTGAAACTTTACAATAATATTAATTCATCTTTGGATAGGAGCCTAACACAAAACTGCAAATCGATATTTATCCCATCTTTACATTAGACAAAGAAATCCACAAGTATCCCAATTTTACTAAAAAAGTAATTACAGTTAAGATTACAGAAGATAGTAATGCAAATATCAAAATTATTTTGTGTGATACTAACGTCGGAAACCTTGTCTAAAATTTCACGACATTTCATTATGGCATATTGTAAATAAATATCAGGAATAAAAAGTAAGGAAGTAAAAGACCATCTTATAAAACCATTAATATTAACAATTTGCAACGTACTTACATTGTGAGAACTCCATTAATACTTTTTCTCGAAAACCTTAAAGCTTGCAATTCTTTTATTAATGAGAACTTGGCTCCAAAATCGAAACAACGTGGAAAGGACTCACCAATGTGCTTTAATGTACCAAATAAAACTAGTAATGGCTAACACTTCAGATTTTGGAGTGCTGACACATCAATATACGCACTGCTCAGTGCGTCAGTACCAGTACAGTGTTATGGCGCAATTGTACCATATAGGTAACATAATAGAAGAGTTGACAGTTGACGATTATTATAACTCAGTTTTATTACTCTCATTTGTCTTTCCAGGCACGGTATAAAATATATACATTCGGGTAGAGTATTTTTAAACTCTCTCCTTGCCCCAATTTGTACCTTATAAACAAACAAAAACATTTACAATCAAGTATATTCCGAAAACTCCACTTTTACTACATCCCTTAATATAGGCAACAACATTTACGCATACTCTAATTATGGGTTGTCTTAAGCCTAACATTCAGTGAATCATTAATTTTACAGAACACGAGTCGTTTAAATTTAATGTTATTGGATATACTTAATTAAAGATAAAAGATTAGATCTCAAATTCAAGGTAAATAAAGTTTTGAAAAAAATTGTTTATGTGAAAAGAGAGCACACAGTTTGAGTTAAACAATACCGAGCGAGATGGTGAACATTTTTGGCACTCAATCTGTCTTCCTTCCGGCTATCACAGAACACAGTACCATCCATTTAGTGAGTTGCAGCGTAACAGCACACTTTATTCAACATACGCACATGTGTCATATAATACGTAAACGAGCTGGAGTTGACTGCGATTCATATAACTCAATTTTATTCGTCGTACCAGACAAACTATATGACTATACATAAACAAGATATAAATGATTTCTTACAAATTTTAATTTTGAAATTTACGAAATAAAAAATATTACTGATTTAAACGGAGTCTAGCAAGAGAGAGCCTGTGTAATTTAATATTTCGGTAATGCTTACACTCGATCTGAGGTTCGGCACAAAGTGTGTCATAAAGTGTTATTGGGATCGTGTCAGCACCTTTGACACATGTGAAGGTGTTGACAAAAAAGTGTGGCACGGCAGTGTTACACATCACTAAATCAAACTTCTGCCAAAACTTAACACTGATCTTCACTCACAGCACGTTAAGTCCTGTGCATTCCACATGATTATCTTGCGATGTTAATTGAAATATAAAGTTGTTTTACTCGCGGCCAAGTGATAGCTCCTCCAAACATAACTCTCCAAACATAACTCTCCAAACATAACTGGAATTAGTTTCTGTGGAGACAAACATTCGAGAACACGATTTAGTGCAGAAAATAGCATACTACCTCGTAATGGATCTTCTTCCATCACCAGATTAACAGCTGTACACCGTGCAAAACCACCAGTTACATAATTAAATCGCTGTAGCTGTAGCTTCCCTGGTTCCGCACTAATACTTTTGTAGTTCATCTCCTTGATATACCGGGCACTGATCCCACTTCTGATGTCGAGGTATCATCGGGAATATATATGTGGGCTGGACATTTTATTTCATAAATAATAATCACACTAAATTGACAGAAGGCACCAAAATGATTTACCACTGTAGTTTCGAACTATATAAACAATAGATAATCCTAATGATCAATTAATCTGGGGTGCCACCTAAAATAAGCACGATGGGTAAAGCGATATATTATAAATCTAAATTGGTACACAAGGTAGTCTACTCGGAATCGCGAGTTCCCAGTTATTTGATAGCCGTCAACAATCGTATCGAACAGAACGGCCGCCCTCCGCCCCTTTCGATACAAGTCTCGCCAAACCTAGAAGAGATAGTGCACCACATCCTTAACCGGGGCCATGCCAAGTGTCCCTTTCGATTCCAAGCTGACAAACTTAAGAATCGTAAACAAAATATGAATATCCTGTTATTGTTGCCAGGAGGGTAAAAGGGCTTAATTTAAAAACCATAAACCATTTTTCTTAAGTTATTCTTATTCACAACATAAAACTGAAACAAATTTGTGATAAATATTTGAAATACATTGAGGTTTACAGGTATAAATTATTGGCACTTATAACAGGTTTAACCTCACAGAATGCACTTACTGGAATTTTAATGTGATTAAAGATGTCACTTAAGGGTCCTGTGTTGAGAGAATCATGGGGCAAGAGATCTGTATAAACTATAAATAATGCACATTTGTATCTGCAGTGTATACAAAATGATAATACATTAGCTGCAAAATCAGATATCAAGTTTGGTGGTTCCAATTTATCATATGGCCAAAAATGTTTCTCATTTGTTAACATTTTTACTATTGAGGGAGGTTTCTCAATCATTCTATAATTTTGGTATATTCCAACTGAGGATAAAGTAATGGCATAGACATGATTTGCCAAGTTGAGCCATTCCTCAAATAACTGTATGACCTAAAATTTAACATCAACAAACATCTTAAATTGTAGTACCCTTACCTCTCCAGATGTGATGTTTTTTGAAGGTGACCACTTTATAATATAAATGGAATTTTCCAAACGCAATATCTCGACTCCTGCTGTTACTATTCTACATATGGGTTGATATGTATTAAAGAATCTGCACTCATTAGCATTTTTTGCTTCAATAAATAACAGTTTATTAATTTGTTTTGGTAATTCAAACTGACCTTCAATATCTAATTCGGGCCTAAAAAGTATACACATTTTTGCATTAGTACAATAATTTACATGCAATAACACATTCTAAGATTGATTAATTCTGAATATGCATGTTTTCTAAAGTTTTATATGGTGTTATAAAATTCATTTTACAGCACCAAAGAAAAAAAATTCAGAAACCCTCTAAATTAATCGTTCCAATAAAAACAACATGTAACATGAAACCCATTGAAGTAAAAAAAAAAACAACATAATGGCTATCCCGAAATTCGATGGATGTAAAAAGCAACCTCGATAAGGTTCCTGAAAACACTCTGACAACTCGGGCATTCGAGTATTTTCTACACTGGCTATTTAAGGCGACAGTTGAGTTGAGTAGTTAAAATCTGCGATGTGTTATGAATCGACAGCGGAAGAAGTGAACAGCTGTAGTATTAATCATTGTGTTTGAAACAGTGAGTTTAGTTTGATAAAAAAAGAGTCTAAAGTGAAAGTGAATACATATTTGTAAATTTTTGAACCCACAGAATCTATTGCATTTAGTGGCAGAACTGTGTAACTAACTGAAGTTAACATCCTAAATTGAGTTATGGCTAAAACTCGAAGTACGGCAGACATGAACGAGACTAGCAAAAAAAACTAGATGAAAAAATAAGTAATTTCGAAAAGATTGTTGAGGAGGTCTTGAATTATTTTGTCTATTCATGGGTTTTCTCTCCTCCAAATTTTTTTTTTTTTTTTTTTTCCTGTAACAGATAAGTATTTAAAAATTGTATATGTAGAACAAAGTGTAGTAAGGCAATTTCGTAAAATTGCCCGGATTACTGGTTGTCTGTACAGAGATTCTTCCTCACAGTTTTTCTGAGAGAAAGAGATGTCTATAAAATGATCACCAGTATTCCTGTATATAAGTAATGTATTGTATATTGTGTAATACTTATCTGTGTATGGAGACGTTTCAACTCCGAGTCTGGAGTCGTTGTCAATCGTTTAGTGTTGTTTTCGAGGCTTTTTTCTAAAAATTTTTCGCTTTGATTTTGAATTTATTGTTTTTTTTTTTTTTTTTTTTTTTTTTTTTTTTTTTTTTTTTTTTGACAAAAATAAATTCAAAATCAAAGCGAAAAATTTTTAGAAAAAAGCCTCGAAAACAACACTAAACGATTGACAACGACTCCAGACTCGGAGTTGAAACGTCTCCATACACAGATAAGTATTACACAATATACAATACATTACTTATATACAGGAATACTGGTTGATCATTTTATAGACATCTCTTTCTCTCAGAAAAACTGTGAGGAAGAATCTCTGTACAGACAACCAGTAATCCGGGCAATTTTACGAAATTGCCTTACTACACTTTGTTCTACATATACAATTTTTTAAATACTTATCTGTTACAGGAAAAAAAAAAAAAAAAAAATTGGAGGAGAGAAAACCCATGAATAGACAAAATAATGAAAAAATAACTCAGTAAAAGTTGAAATCAGTTCAATTCAAGAGAACATACAGGGTGATATTGAGAGTTCAAAGTGCAATAAAAAATGCAACAGGGCTTACAGTAAGGAAAATATTAGAACACTGTAAGTACCAAAGGTTTCTTTATCAAACCACCCACATTTGATGGTAGTTCATCTTGATCTATGTACAAATGGCAGTGGCAGCGGCAAATAGTGGGACAGTCAAGAATATTCCACCTCTGGTAATTTCTTTAAGAGGTCTGGTATTAGAGCTTCTACAAAGTATTCCGTTGGATGAACAAGGTAATTTCTACAATATTATCACAGTCCTAGACAAATGATACTTCAATCAACATTTGAGCAAAGTAGATTAGGAGCAACTAAGTGGAAAAACACAAAAATGGGGAGAGACTCTTCAAGAATTCAAAGCTGAGATTAGATGTTTAGTACACTTCTCCTACCCAGACTTCCAGAGGACACTAAAGATCAATTGGTGGCTATACAGAGTTTCATAACCTGTATCAAAGTTGTTGAAGTTAAAAAAAAAGTCATAGTAGCATTAAGAAGAGCAATGAAGCCTTACTCTGGGCTTTGGAAGTAGATTGTGTCAAAAACATGTGCAAGCCAAGGGTACAAGCAGTTTCCTTGGCAGTGTTGACCAGAATACACAAACTACTAGAACAGTTACAAAGAACTTTCACCAGAGAGTGACTGACAATACACTTTCAACGTGTCTGCAGAGTAAGGCTACCTGTATGATCACCAACCAACAAAACAACCTCACCAACCAGGTTAACTCAGATCAGTTAGCTTAAGGAAGTGAATGCTGACTAATCCTCCACCAGCCCCCAGGGCAGTATCCATCAGGCGAATTTGCCGAGATAGCGGCAGTCTAGTCATCAAGGGTACCATCAATTATCATCACCTTTGACACCGGCGTCAGTTTTCCATTTTATGAACTTACATTTGACCACCCATAGTGGCAATCATTTTATTAATTATCAGTTCAAACAGTAGGGTCTAAAAATATTTCAGGCTAAGTGAGGGAAAAAACTTCATCATAAATTCATATACAATTATTATATTTTTTATGTATAATGTTAAAAATAATTACATATACAAGAATTCAATAAACTTGAACTTTACAGGAACTGTTAGAAAAATCTAATGCTTAAATGATACCTACTTTACATATTCCTGATAACACTGATCCTCGTCTATTAAAGCTCTCGTATATGGTTCCAAAATTTCTCCAAAAAAGGGGGTACCCATTACAGAACTTTTAGAATGAGGAAATTGAGAATGTGTATTTCTTTTTTCTAGATGATATTTAAATTTTGTTCAATTACAAGTTTGGTTATGTTCACAGATCATACAATAGAAAAATGTGTAAATCATTGTTCTATGGTGGTTATTATGAAAGATGTCATCTATCCACAGTTGTCATCTGGGTCATGGCATAATCATAGATACAATGATATAAGTAAATACCACTAACCATATACTTAATACTGATATAGCTATCGCTCGTAAGCGGAAGGGTCACCGACTAAGAGAGGCAGCAAATTATATAGTGCTACTGTACCTAAACCGTTTTGCGCAAGCGTTGCCAAAAACCAAACATAGAGAAAACATAACCCACAACAGAAGAGCCAATTGGGTCATTTTCGAACATGCTCATAAGGCCCGCATTACAGTAAAACGTTATAGACATATATACGTCTGGAATGTGATGTTTGTGCCTTTCTCTAGACTCTGCTAGCAGTATATCAGTAATAAGTATATGCACTAACCTATCTTTTTAGTGGTGCCCCTCTCTGTCATTAGCACATAGATATGGCAACCTAGGGATAAAGGCGCCTACAGACACACAAACATTCCTTGAGATATGTAAGCGCGTACAAGTATAGACAAGAAGATAGATAAGCAGCTCTGTAGACATGTAACGCCTCTCTTCGTTGCCACATGAACTAAAAATAAGCAATTATTCAATTTTATGCTACAGAAACCAGTAAACATGCTCAAAAGGAACCTACACAGGACCCACGTTTATTGCTTCCCAGTATTCCCAATAGAGGTCCACATTACCAAAAGAAATACAATTTTCAAAATTGAAACTTTTATTTAAAATATAAATACAATTCAAAGTTCAGTTATAAACATGTTTTACAATTATATGTGTGTATATACCTGGTAATTTTCAAAGAAATATATAACCTAAAATGAACTTGAGGTGTTTTGATAGGATAGAAGTAAATCGTTCTTTGTAAAAAAATTAAGTTATTAAGATTTTCCTCATGAGAATTGCAGACAGAATGCCCATTTTTTACTGAAATCACATATCACAAAAACCTCATGTACCAAAGTTTCGGATCTAATATTCTCCCAAATAAGGAAAAATAAACAGTAAGATTGGATATGATCATGAATGCCTGAATTAATGTAGAACTTAAAGAAATGATCTGAAAAAATTAACGTACTGAGAAATACAAATGATAAGCTGATGTATATTTGGGAAAACCATACATAGACTCAAATGATTTAGAAAAGATGCTTTAGTTATTCTAAAATAAGCCATGCAGGCTTATTTTAGAATATAACTAAACACCAATGACAAATATTAACCTTAACTGCACAAATAATACTGTACTATATTAATTTACTATAAAAATTAAACAATACATGTAACATATAACATAATTGGTCAGACAATGACAATAAATCATATGAACTTAAATCTTACAAAGTATTAAGAATTAAAGAAAATATATTTGTTTTACATACTTTTAGCATTATACTAAAATTGTTTTGTGAAATGCTTCCCCTGGATAGGTGAAACAATGAAGAACAATTTTCAGAAAATCAATGAGAATTACTGAAGAACTGAATGAAAGTTTTAAAAATTAAGAAAAGAATGCAGTCCTTTCACAGTTATTGCAAGAAGTTAAATCTAAACTAAAGAATTGAATATAAATATTTGAATTAACATACAAATAAACTTCCCTTGGGCTTTAACTTTTGATTTCTTACTTGAGTAAAATGGAAGTTATAGATGGACTATTAAAATTGTTTAAATACCCTAATTCAGATGTCCTGTTTTGTATGAGCAGTAAACGTCACTTGACACTCATTTTGGTTGTGCTTCTTGCAATTCTCTTCCTCTTCAACAACTTTTTTCTTAAATCTATGTCACTTGGGATGGATGACACACTTGTTCCTAATTATTTTCTTTTTTGCACACTAAAATATATCTAGACATTATGGAATATAATAATATTATTATTAAAATGCTTACCCTTGTATTGTTCAAAGCTCTTATGTGCTGAAAGTTCCATCACTTCTTCAACTCCAGATTGTAAGCAATCCTGTTCAAACAGCCTCTTTCTTTTTCATTCGCCTTGGTTATGGAGCAGGAACCATTGTCAATAGCAACAAGCGCAGAAGCCACTGCCAAAGAGGTAATGACAAGCGTTGTCAAGTCCTGCGATGCTTCCATGCCAAGGAGACGGCAGAACAACAGCCGCCCACCAGTTTACTGGTGGAACGACACGATCTCACAACACCGACGAGAGTGTCTCAAAGCACGAAGGCTGCATCAACGAGCACGGAGACGCGACAGGGTCACAACAGAAGAACTAAGGCTCGACTATGAGATCAAAAGACAACAACTACGAAGAGCCATTCTCTCAAGCAAGAGATCCTACTGGAAGGAGTTGTGTGACGAAGTTAATCAAGATCCATGGGGAAAACCGTATAAAATCGTGATGCATAAAATTAAGGCCCCTCCCATGACATCAACGAACTGCCCCGAATCATTGCACCGCATTGTCACTCACTTGTTTCCTGCGAAGCCTGAGCTACCCGCTAATCCTTCGTGGCAGGTGAGGGACGAAGATATACCATCAGTGACTATGAGTGAGCTGATGGGCGCGTGCAACCGGCTCCAAAACGGTAAGGCTCCCGGTCCAGATGGCATACCTAACATCGCGCTAAAATGCGCCATAGCCAATAGGCCTGACATGTTTCTACACATGTATGAGACCTGCCTAAAGCAGGGGGTTTTCCCGACTAAGTGGAAAAAGCAGAGGCTTGTGCTCCTCCCTAAAGGGGGAAAGAAACCTCCCGACGAACCGTCATCATATCGTCCCCTCTGTATGTTGGACTCTGCGGGAAAACTCCTTGAAAGGATAATAGCAGATAGGCTGGAGCCCTACGTTGAGCCGAAACTTTCCACCAACCAATTCGGGTTCAGAAAGGGGAGATCAACCATCGATGCCGTGACACTCGTTACCAACATCGCCAGAGAGGCTATCTCGGGAAAGAGATGGAGAAGAGGTGGAAAAAAGTACTGTCTAATAGCCACCCTGGATATCAAGAACGCCTTTAACTCGGCCCGCTGGGACCGCATTTTGGAGGCTCTTGCCAGGATGGAAGTTCCGCAGTACTTGCGCAGAATGGTTTCAGCCTATTTCAAGGACCGCATCTTGTTGTACCAAACTGAAAATGGGCAAGTAGACTATAAGATCACAGGAGGTGTACCTCAGGGCTCTGTTCTTGGCCCCCTCTTGTGGAACGTAATGTACAACGACCTGCTCCTGCTCGGTCTGCCTGAGGGCGTCAGGCTAGTGGCATTCGCCGATGATGTGGCATTGATCATAGTGCGCAAGCACATAGAGGAGATACAAACAACCTTCTCATTCGCTATAGCCACAATTCAGCATTGGATGCTCGCAGCGGACTTGAGTTTAGCAGAACAAAAGACCGAAACACTTCTTGTTAGCAGTCGAAAGGCAAGGGAAACCATCACCCTCAAATAGGCGACTCCTACATACAGTCGCAGCCCTTCATCAGCTATTTGGGGGGTGCTCCTGGACACACGGCTCAACTTCAAAGAGCACATAATCGCGGCCAGCAAGAAAGCAGCTGGGGTACAGGGGGCATTATCTAGAATAATGCCGAATGTCGGAGGCCCTAGACAGATAAGAAGACAGCTACTGGCAACAGTAACTACTTCTGTTTTGTTGTACGGGGCACCGGTATGGGAGAAATCGCTCGAGCTACCATCGTACCGCCGGAAAATGAAATCAGTCCAGCGGCTCTCAGCAATTCGAGTGGCATCATCCTACCGCACTGTGTCTTACGAGGCGGTGAGTGTGATTGCCTCTACCCTACCAATCGACATCCTGGCTGCAGAAAGGGGACGGCTTTATCGCAGAAAGTTAGAGAAAGACCAACCGACAGGAAACAGCGATGAAAGAGCCATGAGTCTAGGGCAATGGCAGGAGAGGTGGGACAGCTCTACTAAAGGAAGGTGGACATATCGATTGATACCTAACATCAGTCGTTGGGTCAACCGCCAGCATGGGGAGGTTGGGTTCTACATCACTCAACTCCTGACTGGACATGGATGCTTTCGAGCATACCTGCACAGGTTCAGGAGGGCAAACTCCCCAAACTGCCCACACTGTACGGACGTGATAGAGGACGCGGAACACGTGTTCTTCTCCTGCCCCCGGTTTCAGGATCAACGTGCTGAAGTGGAGAGGATTCTGGAGACTAATATCGTTCCAGAACAATTAGTAGAAGCCATGCTGAAGGGCCCCCAAGCCTGGAACTTGGTATCAGATTACGCGGAGACTATCCTCAAAGAACTCCGCAATACGTTCGAGGAGTAGGCTTTAGAGGCTTTCAATGTAAGAGCAGTAAACATCTGCAATGAACCACCCTTGCGAAGTAGTATTGACTAAGAGTGCCGCAGGGGACCATGGTTGTAGGAGAAAGAGGTTAGGGTTTTAGCGGGTATACGGTATACTGGTTTCAATGCAACGATTTACTCTTGCTTTGAAGTCATTGCATCGGGAGTCCCGCACGACGGCCAGCACGTGCTAGCTAAGTACGGAATGTATTTCCCCCCTCTTCGGATAAAAAAAAAAAAAAAAAAAAAAGCCTCTTTCTTTGAAACTGCACATGCACTGAATCATAGGTGGTGGAGGCAGTAGAAGAACCTTTATTTGGGATGTTGATATCATTTTCATCATAAGTATTGGCTTCTTGGATCATCAAATGATAAAATGGTCTCCTGGACTTCTCTCATAACCATTTAATAATCTGCCATGAACATCTCAAAATGTGGCTTCCTACACTGTCCTATGCCATATGCCTCTCATTGAAGTCGGGATATATTAAAATAGGTGTCGTGAGGGCTTGCTTTAATTCATTGAAAGAATTAACACATTCAGAACTGAAATAGAATGAAACATCTTTTTGGAGCAATTTTGTTAGTGGTTTTGAAATTTTAGCAAAATTGGGTATGAATCGACGATAATACCAGGCTAATCCCAGAAAGGATTTGATATCTTTTTGATTTTGGGGCTGAGGAAATTTCAATATGCATTCTACCTTTGATGGATTCGGTTTAACTCCATCTTTGGTAATCACATGTCCAATATAGGCAACTTCTTTGCGAAGAAATTCGCACTTGTTGGGTTGGATTTTGAGGTTTGCCTTTCGTAGACGTTTAAAAACATCAGTAAGACGAGATAAATGTTTGTTGATAGTGGGAGAGTATACGATAATGTCGCCCATATAGACGAGACAATGTTCGTTTTGAATTCCTAAAAGAATGTTGTCCATAACCCTCTGGAATGTTAAAGGGCATTACGAATTCTCAAAGGTAAATGTGGTTTTGGAAATGTCTTTTGGGCTGGCTTAAAAATAGAGAGTCCTGCACCGGTATCCACAAGAAGTTTGTAGGTGTTGGATGCATCGGTGATGTAATATAAGTTCTTAGAGTTTACGGACAAGAGGGTCTTACAGAAATCTCTGTTCGGGGATGTTCACATTGGGGTCGAAGCTGTCGAAATTCAAGGTTTGAATGTGCATTTGAAGGTCTGACATGTCCGGGGGTTCCGTTTGAGGGGTAGTGTCCGGAAAATTTGTAGGACAGCTTTCGTCGTAGTTTTCAGAGTAATTTTCGCTTTCGAAATCTGTTTTACAGTAATCGTAAAAGTCACTGTGGGAATTGTCGTAGGAAAAATAGTCGGTATTGTTGTAATCTGTGTATTGGTACTGGTTGTTTGTTGGGTTCGAATAGGTTTGTTCAAATCTATGATTTTCGAACTCATGATTATTTAGGTGATGAGTACGTTGTTGGCGGTAAAAATTAGAGTTTGGTTTAAATTGGTCCGTATTTGGGGGTTGATTACTTGTTGATGGGCGTTGTTGCTGAAAATTTCTATTGGGTGGAAAGTTTGGTTGGAATTTTGGGCGAATGGAGGGCGAGGTCTTTGAAAATTTTGCCCAAAACCTTGATTTTGTCCAAAGTTTTGGTTCTGTTGGAATTGCCTCGATCTAGTGATGCATTCATTAACTGAATGGCCCATTCTCTTACAGAATGTACATTGTTTTGGAGGTGGCAATTGATTGGCTCTTCTAAAGGTCGGAGTTGTATTTTTGAAATTAGAGAATTTTTGAGTTTCGAGATGGTTTAATTGAATTTCTCTTTTAATTCTAGAAATCGCGGTTAAGATTTCTTTTGGGTCGCTTGCTCGGATTAATTGTCCCATTTTTGGCTCTAGGCCTGTAAGCAGGCTGTTTAGTGCCATAGGTTCAATTAAATCTATTTGGGCTTGTTTTTCCTTACTAGTCAAATTTTGTTTTGTGACCGCTGCCAGCATTTTTGGATGATGGGTCTGAATTCTAGTTGAAAAAGTTAAGGGTGATTTGGATGGTAATTGTTTCATACGTTGGAGATCCTGAATAAGCGCCGATAGGTCTCGAGGATCTCCGAAATGGTTTTCTAAAAGAGTTACAATGTCAGTTAATTGTGTAGGGTATCGTGAATTTACTAGTTCCGCTGCCCTGCCACGGAGTTTATTTTTTATGTGGAGTATAAGTAGGTTATCGGTCGCCATACTGTGGGCGGTGTTACAAGATGTGATAAAAGTATTTAAAAAGATGGGGTTACCGTCGTACTCCGGCACTATCGCAAAGATCTCGGAAATTTTATAGGGTTCCACAGTTGGAGTGGCTGCACCTTGCCTTGTAGTGGTCATAGTGTTTAAAAATCAAGTATTTGCACAATATTAAAAGTCGAAATCAGATTATATTGTCAAATTGACAATGGTAAAACGTATAAATTACTGTGTAAATAAATAAATATTAAAGCTTATTATAAGTGGTAGATCAAAATAATAGTATAAATTTAATGTGTAATTATCAATATGTACCTAAATTGGTCAAAAATATTTCTTACCTTGCACTTTTACTCAAAATAAATGAACAATATATTAAAGGTAGTGATGTAATATGTTTCAAATATTTAAGGAATATTAATGGATGTATCTTTGATGATAGAAATGGTGATTAAGTGTATCAATAAAATAAAATAATAACGTAATCCTTACAATATAATTCCTGGTATGGACTGTTCTGTAAGTTGACTGCACTGGTTGGCCGTTGCGTGTTCCTGGTGCTAGCTCGCTTCCAGTTGTGTCTCCAGAAAGAGGTTGATTGTCCCACGGAGGTTTGGAAACCACCACGACTAGTTAGAATTCTAGTGTTCTAGTCGTTTTGGAACAATCCTACTGACTGCGCCAATTTTATATCTTCACAAACACAATTGCTTTTTAAAAAAATATATTTTTATTTAAAACACATATTAAATATTTTACTTGAAAGTTACGTTAAACAATATAAATGAAATAAATCAAAGCGATACACTTAATGACGCTCACAGCCATCATATGTGCATTTATAAGCTATGTGTTGCTTTGTCAGCAGTCAACAGCTTTACACGTGCGATGGGCATTTGCGTATTTCCTGGGAATTGCTATATCGTGTAATATGACACCATGTGAGCGACTCATTTGACCGGTTACACGGTGTTGTCATATTAATATTCTAAGTATTGTTTACGACGTATATAACATATATATATATATATATATATATATATATATATATATATAATTTTCCTTAGTAATACCTTCATCCTTTAATACTTGATAAATAGCATTGCAGGTCTCCGGAATTATTTTACGTAGCGACTGGGGTAAAATGATACTAGAAAATTCCAAATCTTCATAATTCCTGCCAGTGACGAGGTATCGAAGGGTGACTGCTAATCTTTCATGTTGTGGTATGGCAAACCTCATGCAAGTGTCTTGTCTCTGGATTAGTGGGATTACTGAATTTTAAGGAAATAGATAGCAATCTTCATCCATACGGAGATTATTTCGGAAATAATCCGGTTCTAATCGGAGTTCTTCCAGTAGATTTACATGTGAAAATCGCTCACGCCCATTTACTTCCTGGCTTTCGTTTATTCAATAATTGGTTTTGTTTCTTCTTTATTATGTATACATACGCCACTGCTAATAAATTTAAATCACTGTTACTCACTGTCCCCATGTTGATTCAACAAACTGAATATAAAAATTGTCTTCCGTGTGTAGGCAATTCGAACAAACGTTTATGTACGGGCGTACTTGTACGCGCATACATATCTGGAGGAATGTTTGTGTGTCTGTAGGCGCCTTAAGACATAAGAGGTGTGAAAGTGGGATCGAGTCCTCCCTTAGTTAACAGGCTATTTCACTTAGTGGGTGGAAGCAGCCAATGAACAACTTGCTGAACATATTCCATTGGAAGCAGCTCTCAACCGAGTGAAATAGCCTCTTGTCCTCACTACTGCTCTCTCTCTTTTAATCTTACTACGACATTTGTGCATGACAGGCTATGGCTGTTTTCCAATTAGCGCACAATTGAGCACAGTGCGGCACCGTGCTAAGCACTGAGTGTTCCAATTACAGCACAGGCTCGCACAAATGAGCACAAGAAATAACTGTGCCTTTGGGATGTTTTATGTAGGTTTACCAAGTAAACATAAAAAATTGATAACCTATGAGTAATACACTTTTAACCTTATGGTGATCAGTGTACTCTACCGGTTGGTTTTAACAAAAAAAAAGTTCCAATTAACGTCCAAAAATTGCCGCACTGAGCTGTTATTAATAATAGGAAATGTAAAAAATTTTGAGTGTATTAAATATTGTTAATAACAGTTATTCTTATTCTATACCACTCAAAATACCAAGGGTAGAGTAGCTACAGCTCAGATATCAAATTTTGGGTTTCACCAGGCACAAACTTCTAGAATTGTTTTTTATTTAAATTGATTAAAATGATTTGTACACTTTAAAACCAAATAGATACATGTTTTACATTTTTTTGTACACAGTTTTGGGGTTCAACATAGGGTTGAAGTCTTTCTCAATGTTTTGTTATTGATCACAATCATACTTTTCTCAATAAAAATTATTTTTACTGTTATATCTTAAAATGTTATTGACAAGTGCGTTTTAATTCTTAGATACCAAGAGTCAAAGTTTTATCTGATATTCAGTTGCAGTCCCCACATGTTGATCTGGCTGCTGAACCATCGATTTCTTCAAGAACTGATATAGAAGCATCTTTGGTGAATACAACACCTAGAAAGCAACATTTAATGAACAAACTACAACTTTCTCACCAAGTGAGCTCAGAAAGGAAAAGAAAACTTCGAAATGTTCATAGGAGACTGTTGAGAATTGAGAAACAAGTTGGCAATTTGAAGATGGTAATAAATAGCCTAAAGAAAAAATATATCTTCAAGAAGAAATTTTAGATCTTCTTGAAAAACAAGGAACTTCAAAAGAGCTCTTGTTAAGGCAACTTAAAAAAGCAACCAACAAGGCACTACCTAAAAAATATTTACAAAAATTAAAAACATTAACATTACATTTCTATTCCCCTGCAGCATATAAATATGTCAGAAGAACATTTGATACTTGTTTACCTCACCCTAGGACAATTAGCATATGGTATCAGGCAATAGATGGTGAAACAGTGCCGCCAGATTGCGTGGAGAGAAAATCGTAAGACGGATTGACTTGAATGAGAAAAACAAACTAAATTAAACGAAAAACTAACAAATTTTGTTTGGTCCTGAAAGTTATTCTACATTATCATGCTATTGAGAATTCACCCACAAAAATTGATATTATATGTTAATGACAATTTATTGGGTACTCGCAAGTTTTTCTAAATATTCTTTGTCAACTAAAATCAGAAATTTGTATAGCGTGGTAACTGACCAATGTTTTCCCGATATTATTTTAGTATTTTACATTATACTATTAATTTATATTGTTTCTATTTTAAATGCTAATAGTTTCATACAATTTAACTAAGATTACAAAGCCTATGGTATAAATACAAATAGTGAAATTGAAGATAAATAGTTAGATCTGACATCATGGCATTGGTTCTAATTTCTCGACCAGTTCACGGCCAACCACATTGTAACATACATATATAAATTAATTAATTTTATGCCATGCGTAAATGAAAATTGAATAAGTATTAGTAATATATTGCTGTTTTATTCGATATAAGGTAATCTTTTGAATTAATTTTAACATGTCGTCCAAAATATTAGCAGTCAGTCAAAAATTGTTAAATGTTCTTTTAACGAGATGTGATATGCTGCAAATATATTTTTACTTATTTATCTAACAATATAATATATATAATGTTTTGTTTTATTTACATATATCTTAATATATGTAATTCTCGCAAACTGTACTATGATTGTCGAAATTTCGTTTCGGGGTTTTGGCGTCTACAAATCGATTGCTCGGGAAAAATGGTATTACCGAGAAAGAACGAGATTTGACAATAATTATAACAGCTCAGTTTTGAAATTACAAGTTTCAATTCAGGATGATTTGGTAACGTACTTGAGGTTGAAACTGCTCTTGAAAAAAATTTCCAATACAAATTGATGTGTAGAATTTTATAAGAATTTTATCGCTATTTAATATTTTTTAAAGTAAAAATTGCTGCTTAGGTGATTTTTGGCTGGGTAAAAAGTTATGTGTTCTCATGTTCTAAATTGACTGAGATATAAGGCGTTGTATATTATAATTATTCTAAATATGTTAGAAATATTTTTTTTCGTGGGTAGCACACAAGCAGTTGAATATATAGGGTGTTTAAAATATAGAGTAGAGTGCAATTGTAACTAATAAAATAATTATATAGGAAAAGCCATTAGCGGTTGATTTTACAGGGTTCTTGGAATAGAGGGCGCAATAAAATTACAGTTATACAAGGTGGTGTAAAAATATTATACAGAGATGCATATACAGGGTGGCGGAAATGGAAATGCAACATTTCGTAACCCCTAAGCATTAGTATATATAGGGTAGATGAAATATATGAATTATAGATATACAGGATGATTATAAAAAATGTTAGAAAAAGGTAATGATTTATAGAGTAGCCCACGATGAGTTCCATATATATGATGATTGAAATATAGATCGCAGTAGAATTATTGTTACAGAAGATAGTTAAAAATTTCATAAACAAAAAGAGCAAATACGGTGGCTTATAGTCAGTCGCATATACAGAATGGTTTACCGGGTGGTTCAAAAATGTTAAAAAACATTATGCATGGTCCATGTGCAGTTGCATATACAGGGTGGTGGAAATATATAATGAGATGGAATTATACATAAATGTTAGAGAATTGAGTGCAATTATAGTTATACAGTTATACATATTAAATTAAGATTTACGAATTTGAACACAAATAAAGTTCTATTAATTATATCTGAAAAAGAACTTGAATTTCTTTAGTTATTTGTAGAAGCGAGATGTAAGACTGACATCTAGGATTTTCGAGAAAACTATCACACCGAGGTTCCGAATCTGGATCCGTTCCGTGTAATTGCTGTTCTCCCTTAAGTCCTAGAATAGAATGTCACGATTAAATGTGCAGGGTACTTCACCTGCCAGAGAGATTGACACAATTGGTCGAATTTCGACCACTGGGCGACAGCTAGTTTTCTGAAAACGGCGTTTGCGGAACAAAATTACTAAAAATGAACCGATATAGAACTAAGTGAATGAATCACCAATGAAATAACGTCCTATAGATGATAACACCCGGTAATAATAGCAACCTAGAATTGTATTGTGAACCAAATCTATTGTTATAAAATTTGGTAATGTGGGTTACAGTAGTCTTGAGTTCGGTGTTCGCGGTAAGCAGTTATTGGTTCTGAATCGATTCAAATGTTTCTTGCTCTGAAGCAAGGATTTTTAGTTCGTTCATACCTTAGAGCATATATAAGTAAAAGCTCTAAGAATTATACGTTTCGACCCTTATAGCATTTACTTTCTAGAGATAGCCTGCAGTGCACAAATGTCGACGTAAGACTAAGGAGAGAGAGAGGGCAATAGAGAGGGCACGAGGCTATTTCACTCGGTTGGGAGCTGCTTCCAATGAAATACGTTCAGCATGTTGTTCATTGGATGCTTCCACCCACTAAGTGAAATAGCCTCTTACTGTCTATTGCCCTCTCTTTCTAGCGTAACCAAGATTTTATGCTTGACAGGCTATATCCGCACCAACGAAGACAAGATAGAAGCCATCGGTGATTGGCCAGTCCCAAGAGACAAGCATGAACTCCGAAGCTTCTTGGGCCTCTGTTCATACTACCGGCGTTTTGTTGAGTGATTTGCCACCATCGCCGCCCCTCTACATCGGCATATCACTGAGAAAGAGACCTTCCATTGGAATCAGGTTTGCGAAACATCATTCAGGCGACTGAAGGCAGCACTATGTTAAAGCCTAGACTTTCCTACACAGTCCGGCAAGTTCATTTTAGACACCGACGCCAGCAACGCAGGTTTAGGGCCGTCCTATCCCAGGTGCAAGATGGTGAAGAGAGGGTGATCGAGTACTATGGCCGTCATTTCTTAATCCGAACAGATCATGCCGCTCTCAAATGGCTGCTGGACATTAAGACACCGGAAGGACAACTGGCCAGGTGGATGTAGAAATTACAGCAATACGATTTCAAGGTGGAACACCGTGGCGGCCGTTTGCACAATAATGCCGATGCCATATCCAGAAGACCCTGTAGAGCAGAATGCGGACATTGTCTGAAGACGGAACAGCGAGAGGGTATCTCCATCAGATAGATCCGAGTGCAGGCCAATGAAGACTGGACAATGGAACAGTGCATCCAGGACCAAATGGCTGATCCAGACATCGAACCAATCTTATCACTCAAAACGAGAGGGGCACCCAGACCACGATGGGACAAGGTAGCTAGATACTCGGGCGTGCTGAAATCGTTATGGGCCCAATGGGACTGTCTAAGAGTAGAGAATGGAATGCTCAAGCGAGTTTGGGAAAGCACTGATGGTCGAGAAACGAAGTTCCAACTGGTAGTTCCTAAGAAAAAGGTACCAGCCATCCTGACCGAAGTACATGATGGGATTACCGGGGGCCATCTGGGCATGAACAAAATCCTAGACAAAGTTCGCCAGCGATACTACTGGCTAAATTACTTTGAAGACGTCAGAGCTTGGTGCCGGAAATGTGAGACCTGTGCAGCCAGTAAGGGCCCTAAGACCCGGACCAAGGGCAGAATGCAGCAGTACAATGTGGGCGTCCCGTTTGAGAGAATTGCCATCGACGTCGCCGGTCCGTTTCCCGAGTCTGAGAGGGGGAACAAATACATTCTGGTCGCGATGGATTACTTCAGCAAATGGCCTGAGGCATATGCGATACCCAACCAAGAGGCAACCACGGTAGCGACGGTGCTAGTAGAACAACTATTCAGCAGGTTTGGCGTCCCGATTGAACTACATTCAGACCAGGGGCGTAACTTCGAATCGAATGTATTCCAGAAGGTCTGCACGATGTTGGGGATCAGGAAAACGAGAACAACACCATTGCATCCACAGTCAGACGGAATGGTGGAAAGATTCAACAGGACCTTGGAACAACACCTATCCAAGATCGTCAGCAATAACCAGCGTGATTGGGAGGAGCATATTCCCTTATTCCTGTTGGCATATCGCTCTGTCGTACATAATAGTAAAGGCCTGGCTCCAGCCAGGGCCCTATTCGGAAAGGAGCTGCGATTTGGCTTCTGGCTCCCCCGAAGAACCTTCCCAAGACATCGACGATTATGTCGACCAGCTCCGACATAACATGCTGGCAATACACGAATTAGCCCGAACGCAGATGTTGGCCACCAGTGACCGGATGAAGACGCGATACGATCTCAAGGCCAATTCCAAGAGAGGGACGAAGTCGGGCTGTAC
Organism: Octodonta nipae; assembly: GCA_034190945.1. NCBI lineage: Eukaryota > Metazoa > Arthropoda > Insecta > Coleoptera > Chrysomelidae > Octodonta > Octodonta nipae. The sequence goes on along the minus strand of CM067216.1, from coordinate 167,047,436 downwards.
AACCCCCAACGGAGCAAGGGTAAATCCCCAAAGCTTACACCCACCTGGGATGGTCTACCGAATCCGTCGAAACCCCAGGGCTAAGTTGTCCATTTAGATCGACTCGCTCCCTAGCATGGAGAGGATGTTTCTGACCGGGACGATCAGAATTAAAGGATATAAAAACGTATCCACTTCGTCCCTGGCGAAGAAAAACATCAACTTCTACAGTCCTCAAAATGAGCAAGAACTATCAATCTGGACGCTGTGCGAACAAAGATAGAACTACCAGAAAATTCGGCGATATTAATTTCAGTAGTTAGTTAGTACGAGCTTACCTATTGTTATGGTTTTGATGTTATTGTATTAGAATCAGCTGTTAAAAATATTTGATGTTCACGTGTGAATAAAAGTTCTGGAAAGTGAATTGTAGGTATATGAGTATTTTTTTAAATTAAGTAATTGAATCCTCGGAGTTTATAACAATATAATGTATAATATATTATAAGAGTTACTTTTCGGAATTATTGTGTGACGTACTTCCGCGAAAATTTATATTTCCGCCTAGGTTTCGGTCTAGTATTAGTGTAACAAGTACTGCCACCACAGAAAAATCGAGACCTGTCAAGAGAAATTAAGAAACATTTGGATCGTCAGGATCTGCAGTTACTGGAACGATCTTGAATAGCTGATGTTTCTCAAATATATGTGTTAACTATATGTATAGTGATGGGCAAATGTGTGGAACCAAGTAAATATCTCTGGAATTATTAGAGATATCAAAATGAAATTTGGAAGGTGGATACTGCAGTAGATTGCTTATTTGTTTCCAATTTTTTTTACAATTTTGAACTTCCTGTTTAACCGGAAGTAATGTCGATTTTAAAATTTACAATGAAACACACTGTATAGTGTTTTAGTTTCTGATGAAACATTTTATTGCGAATACAAAAATATCGGGTTTGATATTGTTTACTTCAATACCTACCGAGATATTAACAGAAAAGTAACTAAGGAAAGAAAAAATTCGATGGTAGGAAAACTCGGTTCAGATTTCATTTACGCCCAATATAAACAAACCGCTCGGTAAGGATTTGTATTTGTATTGGCGAATCGGTGGCATTATACCGTCACAGCCAACAGCACTGCTTGTTCCATAGTCGAATACACGTACGTTTGTTTAAATCAGGCTCAAATATTAGTTGTATAATTTTAATTGGACACACAAAATTTATAACAATATATAGGATGGTCGAAACATAAGGTGGAATGCAATTAAAGTTATATAGGGTGGTTCAAAAATGTTGTATTGGATAGCACTTAAGTAGTTGCGTATACTGGTGGTTGAAATAAGTCTAAAGTAAAACTATAGTTATACAAAGTGGATCAAAAAACATTAAAAAAATTGTTAAATAAGCATATGCAGTAAGGATATTTGAGTTATAGGGCGGAGCATTAAAAAATGTTAGAAGTAGTTGCATATACAGGACGATTGAAATATAAGGTGGAGTGGAATTATACTAAAACAAGGTGGTTAAAAAAATGTTATATAGTGTGGAACATAAGTAGTTGTTTATACTTGACATATATTGCGAAGTAAAATTATAGATATACAGTGTGATTTAAAAAATAGAAAAATAGAATCAGTCAATAGGGTGGAGAACATTAATGCTTATACAGGGTGATTGCAACATCGTACGGAGTTGAATTATAGTTGTACAGGGTGGTTCAGAAAATGATAGACAAATAATAATATATTGGGTGACCAATACACACAAATATATACAGGGTGGTTGCAATATATGATGAATTATAGTTACACTTATAGAAAGTATGTGGAAAATATAAAAAATACTAATTAGAGAGAGAGGGGGGGGGTGCAAAAGAGCGAGAGAGAGAGAGAGGGAGCGAGAGAGAGAGAGAGAGGAGAGAGAGAGAGAGAGACATTAAGAAAATCAGATATAAATACATTTTTTAAAAAACAAAAACCGACTTCAAAAGAAAATGAACTAAAAAGCATGAAATAATATTTTGCTACAATTAAATACTTTTTATGAAGTCGGTGCCAAGCGAAAGTGAAAATATTTTGTGAGGTTACATTGATGAGTTATACTTCGCAACTTCTCTGTTCAAATTGGCACCGACTTCATAAAAAGTATTTAATTGTAGCAAAATATTATTTCATGCTTTTTAGTTAATTTTCTTTTGAAGTCGGTTTTTGTTTATTTATTTTACAATTTTCAGTGATGCAATGTCTGTAATTGTTAATGATTTATCCTACAGCTGTAACATTCTATTAACATTTTTTTAACCATCCTTCATAACAATATTTGTACTCCGCCCTGTATGTCAGCTATCATAAATTTCCAACTGCTATGAGCTATTATTATTTTTTCTTGCTTTTTACTAACCATCCTGTATGATATAATTACATTCGACGTTATGTTTTAACCATCTTGCATAGCAAATCTTATGGATCACCATTTTAATAACTACCCTATATAATTTTATTTTTACACCACATATGTATATTTATATGCATGAAATTAATATGCAAATTCATAAGATTTTGCTCATTCAAAAATCGCCCGCATCGGCAATTTTATCACTTTGAAAAGTTGAAATCTCCAGGTGTAAAAATATAATGCTAGGAAAATATGAGGTAGGCATTAAATAGTTACTTGTTCGGAACATACAAATATATTTTGTATTGGAAAAATGATTACAAGAGCAGTTTCACTCTCAAATCACCCTGTATTTTCACTCTTACGTAGGTTACCAAATCACCCTGTATTGAACACCTTTAAATTACAAATCAGCAATAACTATTTTAATTATTTAATATCTCTGCAAAACGATTTTCCCAAATATGAGACCCTAACCAATCGATTTGTATCCATTGAAACTTCTAAATAGGAATATTTCATCGAAACGCCTTTTTTTCAGAACTCAATTATAAATATATATATATATATATATATATATATATATATATATATATAAAAAACCTTGTTCGAATTATAGTATTAGATTACTCCTATTTGATAACAATTTTATATCTTAACCGAGATGAAGATACTTTAATTTGTAATCGAAAGTCCCTCTTTGAAGACAAACCTTGTCTACAGTTAATACAAATTGACGTAGAATGATTACTGTTTATGTTTTAGACCATGTAAAAATTCTGTTTGTGAAGAATAATTTTTTTCTCTTAAAATTATAAATAAAAAGAAATCCTTTGATTTATGAATACACATTGTATATTCATATTAACTGACACTTATTTTAATTAACTCTTCTTATTTACAATTTACCGCGAGTTCCGAATAGTTAATACCAGTAACTCTATCAAATCTTATAATACCGGGGACTCCACCAAGACATAGAATATAATAAGAAAATAGGTAAATTTTTTTTGCCATTCTATAAGAAACGATACAAGCTATGTTATTTGAAAAAAATTTCTGACCACTTTGAGATATCACGGAAGTAATCCAACCTTTATTTCAATTCGTCCCACGTTCCGGATAAAATTTTTCAAATTTTATAATAATACTGGCTCCTCCACCAAGGCATAGAGTATATGTGAATAGGTAATAATAGTTTTTCCCCATTTTCGAAGAAACGGTAAAAGCTATTTTAATGAAAAAAATATGGGACCACTTCGCTATATCCCCACACAGGATCCCGTAAAATGGTCGAAATTCCTCGAGCCGTTTCCGAGTAATCGGTGAACAAACATAAAAAAACATAGATACAGACGAATTGAGAACCTCCTTCTTTTTGAAGTCGGTTAAAAAAAGGAATATATGTCAGAAAATAGTGATTGTTTGACACGGTTTCTAAACGGTTTTTATTTTAAGCCAGTTGAAGTCGGTTCTTTTTCCAAATATAAATTATATAATCTCTTCTCTCCAAGTACGCTGCCCCCGTTCATTCCAATTGCCTTTTGTATCTGAACTGTGGTTCCAGGTACTGAAATACCTTATATTGCAGCTGCAGATACTGAATCAGTAGACCTGGTACATGGAACTTGTTTCAGCTTTGGTCGTTCTTTATGCTCCGAACAAATCTTTTCTGAAAGTGGATGACTCAGTCTGGTCATTTCCTAGACCCTGGCACTTCTTTATACGAGCTCTAAAAATTTTTAAATGGCCGTACTCGCACACTTATTTTCCTCCTTGTCTGGATCCGTAACTTTTCTAGGTCTATTTCCATTTCTCTCGTTCGTAATTTCGTTTCTATCACTGTCTTTTTTCTACTGTGAACCATTGAAAAAGTTTTGGCTGAAAGTCTCACAAATTTGCCACTAATATCTTATGCTTCACTTTATACCAGTATTGGTTCTTCAGTTAAGGGTCATACATTCCCCTCGTGGCAACTGGCTGGATCTCAGATCACTTCAAAATCCAAAGCTTGACCAGTGTCGAAAATGATGTGTTTGTTTTTACCATTGATCCTGGAACACTAAACTACCACTGTCTTCGCAATATCTGTATCTACTTACTGTCCTGAGGGCTGACGGATCATCAGCATGGAACTGGCTGTCTCTGGATGACGATCTCGTTAGAAAGTGTTATCTCGCGCACTCTAATGAAAATGCTCGCGACATATTCAGTAATAATCTGTACTGCATTTTGTTGTGCCACTGAGTCACAAGCTTCTCTCAACTTTTGTGTCTCTAATGCCATTAATGAGATTCTATGGGGCAAACTGTTCCTTAATCTCTTCAGGTGCCCCTGGGTAAGCTAAATTAACCAACCGTAGAATCTCAGCTTCGAATTCTTGTAGTGTCCCCAACTTTTGGGTTCAGGACTAAGTGGGACCTGCAAAATTTGACTTGAAGATTTATGGCATTGCCTTCTACTCAAGATTCTTCCGAATTACTTTATAGAAATCTCTCTGCTACTTTGTGAAAGTTCTAGTGCTGAGCTCCTGAAAGAAATCACTAACGATGTAGCTTTGGCCATAATATCCTAACCGTCCGATAACGGACATGTACCCAAAGAAGAAGCTCCCAACTGTTAAATATAGCTTAAAGTATCTCTTATATTTTATCTTGTACATTTTGAATAATTGCCGAATAAAACATCACCGTCTCAAATATCACTACTACAATCGAAAATAGTCCTTATATAGTTAACACAAATATTTGAGAAACATCAGCTATTCAAGATCGTTCCAGTAACTGCAGATCCTGACGATCACAATGTTTCTTGATTTCTCTTGACAGGTCTCGATTTTTCTGTGGTGGCAGTACTTGTTATACTAATACTAGACCGAAACCTAGGCGGAAATATAAATTTTCGCGGAAGTACGTCACACAATAATTCCGAAAAGTAACTCTTATAGTATATTATACACTATATTGTTATAAACTCCGAGGGTTCAATTACTTAATTTAAAAAAATATTGTTTATACCTACAATTCACTTTCCAGAATTTTTATTCACACGTGAACATCAAATATTTTTAACAGCTGATTCTAACACAATAACATCGAAACCATAACAACAGGTAAGCTCTTACTAACTAACTACTGAAATTAATATCGTCGAATTTTCTGGTAGTTCTACTTTTTTTCACACAGCGTCCAGATTGATAGTTCTTGCTCATTTTGAGGACTCTAGAAGTTGATGTTTTTCTTTCGCCAGGGACGAAGTGGATACGTTTTTATAACACTGCCCTTCCTTTAATTCTGATCGTCCCGATCAGAAACATCCTCTCCATAGTATGAAGTGAGTTGATCTAAATGAACCACCTTCAACTTAGCCATTGGGTTTCGACGGATACGGTAGACGACGTCATTAATCCTCTTGACCACCTCATATGGACGATTCCTGGCGGGTGTAAGCTTTGGAGATTAACCCTTGCTCTGTTGGGGGTTGTACAGCCAGACTTTGCCCCTCTCTTGGAACTCGACTGAATTGGCCTTGAGGTCATATAGCGTCTTCATCCGGTCACTGGTGGCCAACATCTGCGTTCGGGCCAATTCGTGTATTGCCAGCATGTTATATCGGAGCTGGTCGGCATAATCGTTGATGTCTTGGGAAGGTTCGTCGGTCTACAGCCAGAAGTTCATTTCCGGTGACGCAATAATTTCTTTCCGACTTCGATAATCCACGGCTGTAGTACTCGTCCACCCTCTCTCTCTTCATCATCTTGCACCTGGGATAGGATGGCCACCAAACCTGTGCTGCTGGCATCGGTGTCTAAGATGAACTTGCCGGACTGCGTAGGAAATGCTAGGATCGGGCTGGAAAAGAGTGCCGCCTTCAGCCGTCTGAATGATGTTTCGCAATCCTGATTCCAACGGAAGATCTGTTTCTCAGTGGTCTGCCGATGTAGAGGCGCGGCAATGGTGGCAAATCCCTCAACAAATCGCCTGCAGTATAAACAGAGACCCAGAAGCTTCGGAGTTCATGCTTGTCTCTTGGGACTGGCCAATCACGAATGGCTTCTATCTTGTCCTCGTTGGTGCGGATTCCTGACTCGAAAATGACGTTGCTCAAAAACTCTACTTCTTTTTGGAACATGGAACACTTCTTCGGGTTGAGTTTCATGTTGGCGTTCTTAATTCTGGTGAAACTTCACCCATGTTCTTCAGATGCCATGTCAACCCGCACAGTACATACTCCTTTAGCCTCTCAAATATAGCGGGAGCATTACATAATCCAAAGGGCATGACCGTGAACTGAAACAGCCCTTTACTGGTAGAGAACGCTGTCTTCTCTCTGTCGTTTTCGTGTAGACCAACCTGTCAATATCTCCACTCTTTAGGTCTAGTGTCGAGAACGAACGGGAGTGTCATCAATTCGGGGTAGTGGATAGCTATCTTTCTTCGTGACGTCATTCAGCTTTCTGTAATCCACGCAAAATCTGGTGGTTCCATCCTTTCTAATATGCTTTTATTAGGTCAATGTGTACGTATGTATCTATCTATGTAACGGAAATTTTCAACGTAATTTTCACAAACTTAAAGAAGTCCAATTAAGTTTTTTTAAGTTGAATTTTCCTGTTTGTTGTCTTTTTGTCACTGTTCTTGACTAAATACAAATTCGTCTATTAACTACTGCCATCTAGTGGGCATTAGTAGAACTTGCTGCAATGAAATGGAAAGGTTACGCAAACATGAAGTCAACTTTTTAATTATAAATACATCGTTATGAGACTAAAAACTTAGAAAATAATAGTTAAAAAAACTAAAAAATACACTTTAATAGCAACAGCAGAAAATAAATTTTGATTATGAACAGTTTATATTACAGTAGTAGAAAGTAAAAAGCGTGGCGTGCATTTCACTATAATTTCATAACTCTCCTCTTATAAATAGTTGCCCATAGAATAATTGTAAAATTTAATATTTTAAGCAACCCACGCTTTTTACTTTCTACTGCTGTATTATAAACTGTTCATAATCAAAATTTATTTTTAACTAGCACGACGGAAGCGAACCATGGACTGATGGATGGCTCAATAACTCCATTTTGCAACATGGACTCGATGTTTTCCTCGACTGTCTGTTGTTGCCCCAATGGTAGTCGTCCAGGTGGTATTCTGGTGGGTTGAGCCTTTCCGGTACCTATTCGGTGCTGAATGCGGTTGGTGCGATCGGTGGTTCCATCTTGACTGTTAAAAATTTGCCAGTGTTTTGTGATAAATTGCTTGGCTCTCTTCTGTTCCTCTGGTGTAAGGTGTGTCAAATGATCAGCAAACTGTTGTAGGAACTCTTTACTGGGCCCTCTCTTCTTCACTGACGTCTAGTAATTTTTTTCGCAATTGATATGGTCTCTACTGGCTCGAAACAAGCTATCTTTTGACCATTGGCAATTCTGATGTCGTTGTTGGACAAATTCAGGACTTTGATTGGTATATCTCTTCCGGTTTTAACTATAGCCCGTCCAACTAAGTAGTCATGAGCTGAGTGTGAAGCAATAGAACCTCTCGAGAGAGATATTTTGTTTGTTAGACAATACACCTCTCTCTCACTTGTCTTGGCGATATTGTGCCGATAGGCTGCTCAGTTAGTATCCGGTGGCGTGAGTTCGTTGTTCAATTGGCAGAAGGACTATGCAAGGGCGCCAGGCCAATGGATACACACGGTTCACAAGAAAAACGACAAGATAACGAAAATTTACAATTTATTTTATTTAAATACAAATTAATCAATTTTTCTATTAGTTAAGTTGGTAACAGAGAACAAAATTTAAAACAATCGAGGTATATAAAAACGGTTAGAGTGAAGTTACAAACAAAACAATCTATAAATTCTTGCCTTACAATATCCTCAGTAGGAATGTCTTTCCGTTGGTGGGTCTGCTGTCCAAGGTCCTGATCCTGGAGCTATATGCCAACCAGCAGCTGGGGTTCCAATAACTCAGGGCGGCCAGGAGTTGCCACTGTCCTACCAGAGGACAAGTCGAATTAGGTAGTACTGCCAGAGTTCTGCTCCCTTGATATGAGGCTAGTGGTTACGTATCTGGGCACTCTTAGCCCCAGTTGATGGCATACATGAAAAAATTTATTGGCCAATTAGTTATAGCCCTTAGAGTATCGATACTGAATTTCCCCCCTGACTAGTATAGGCGTATATATGCTCTATAGGATCGGTTCGGCACGTGTATGAGGTGAGGCACCCTACCTTAGTTTTCCCTAACTTCTTCACTCTAAATTAACTATTTAAATGCTACCAAAAATGGATGAAAAATACTTTAACTAATAAAAGTAAATTTTGAAATGCTTCAAATTCTAGGTAAAAATATATAACGATAAGACTTAAGGTAAATTGCAACTGCTAAGTTACAGTTTCAAATTAATTTAGATTTAAATAACAAATCAATTAATAATTACAGGTAAAATTTAACGGTAAATCAGATATATAAACAATTACGTTTGAGAGCTAATAATGTGTTTAAAGATAACGGTATAAAAAAAATATATTCAAGATCTAATGTGCCTTCTAATCCGACAAACCGTTCGACGACTGAATGAAAGCGAATTTCCTCCGAGATAATGGGAAAACTCAGTACTCTAAATTAATGTCAATGTACGGTACTTTAAAAATGATAAGGTAATATACGATAAAAATGATTATTGCATCTATATACATAAATATATTAAAAAAAATCAGATGTGAAATCTGGTCATAAACATTTCCCCAAGTTAAACAATTAAAATAAAGAAAACTAGGCATAGCAAAATGCTTTAGCTCAGAACCTGCTTGGCTCTCTACTCCAAACTCAGAGAAAGGAGAAATTAAAATGTGATTTATTTATAACTAAGCAGACAAACAACCAATCTGGGCCAATGAATAATGAAAGACCAGAGAGTGACTTAAAAAAATTTAATATATTTACTGGTATATCTAGATGTAAATCAAATTCAATAAAATTGAAATATATATATGAAATACTGAACGAAATGCAAAGAAAAAAAATAGAAAGTTGAGAAGCTTCGTCAGCTACTAAATTCAGGCTCACAGGAGACCTCGTCTAGTGGATCAATTTGTCCTTTCCTGATCCTTGGCAGATATCGTCAATCAAACTCTCCAGATTCACCAATACCTAAAAATGCAAAAGAGGCCAGCAATAATTGTTCCCTTTTTCTTTATTTCTTTATCACGATACGTGTGAAAACTCTAGCAACTAACGATTGCTTATCGATGCCAACTACGTCGCAGATGCAAAGCAAAAAAAATTACAAAAAAATTAATGAACTACGGAGTTAAGCCACCAACTGTTTATCGTTGCAATAAAACGCGGTATATCGATATTAAGATGAATATGAAACCAGATTCACCCATAGTTTAGTTCCAAAATTATTAATAGATACGATAAAATATGCACTATAGCCGATAAAAAAACTATAAAAAAAAATTCTTTCGATAAATCAAACTATAACGATAAGTTGAATTTGCTTAATTAGAATCAAAGGTACGGTAATAAGGAAAAACGATAAATTAAGCAAATTCTAGCAGATATTTTCACGATAAAGATAAAGAATTTTCCCAATAAAAAAATTAAACTCAGAGCGAAATTCTCCTACATACCGTCTTTCCCGGCGTTCGAAACAGAAGAAGAGCAAATCTGCTTCGACAAGCGTTTATCCCACTTGTCCAATGATAAAAGTGGGGAAAGGAAATGACATATTAAAATTTCAAATTTTATTGAGCGCGAAAGCAGAAATATTAATCAATAGTTGGTCAATACAGGAACCAATACAAGATAATTTCGATAAAAGAATAAAGCAAAATTTTAGTAATTAAATCATAGATAAAATTTTATTAATGACAGTTTCCTTCTTCCCAACAAAATTATATTAATTTAATATTTCCAGTTTGGAGGGAGGTTACATTAAAATAGCACGTGATGTTCGTTCTGTCAAGACAGCATCGCGCCAAATCAAAGGACAGAGTTGGACTTAGAATACCTTCCAAACGAATTAACTGTGATTTAGCAATTAAAAGCGAAAAAAGCGATTGCATAAGCGAATAAAATAGGAGTATTTACTTACGTGTTTATTTATTAAGGTAAAGACACTGTTTTATTACGGTAGAACTCAGTTCAGAAAACGATATAATTAGAAAAGTGATTTGAAAAATATAAAAGGTAATTTATTAATGCGACAAATATTAGTAAATATCAATGTAACAGGGAGAACGGCAATTCACCCGTTACAAGTGTACGGGCTCCACCATTCCAACGCAGCTCCCAGGATTGCTGTCTAGCTGCCCATGAATAATCTATTCCGTTCGACCGGGAATTCTAGCCGAAGACTTTACCACAATTTTTATGGAGGTGACTGAACTGTTGACGGGCCGTGTCAATAGAAATTCCTCATTTAGGAACCGAAGAACATCATATCTCGGGTTGAACATAAATCCATGCTGGCTGATTAGGCCCAAACCCAGTATGAAATCGTCCTCAATATTCGCTACCAAGAACCTAAGCCGGATTCGGTAGTCCCCTATCTGCAGTACTATATCTGCTTCACCCTGTATTGACATGGACTCGCCGCTGACTGTTCTGAGCTGGATTTGTTGGTAACTGGCCGGATTTCTGATGCTCTCAAAACCCTAGGCTTGGCTATGGACACAGCGGCGCCTCTGTCGATGGTGATGGTAATTGCTCGGCCATTGATGGTGCCCCTGATGACTAGGCTACTAGGCTAGGCTGGTGGAGGGCCAGTCAGCAGTCGGCCCCTTATGCTGGACAGGTGGTTGTTTTGTTGGTTACCCCTGGTCGGTGACTGTTCAGGTAGCCTCCTCTGCAGTATTGTTGGAAGCGTCCTGTCCGACCACAACGGTAACATGCTTTCTGTGACAGTTCTAATAGTTTATGGACAACACTGTCTGGAGGGATGGTTCTGGTTCTTCCTGGCTGAAGGAAACTGCTCGCACTCTCGGTTTGGAAATGTTCATGACTGCCTCTACTTCCACGGCTCGAAGTAAAGCTTCAATACTTTTCTTGGCGCCATTAAGTCTTAAATTTCTTTGTACTTCCATATCTCTGATACCATTTATGAAACTCTGCGTGGTCAACTGGTCTTTCGTATCCTCAGGCAGGTCTGGGTAGAACAAGTGTATATGAGTATTTTTTTTAAATTACGTAATTGAATCCCCGAAGTTTATAACAATTTGGTGTCGAAGTGTAGGATTAAGTGTTATGGAAACCCGAAGTATGGAAAAAGGAAAAATGGACGAGACTACTAAAAAATATTCAAACAGATTACGGATGGACTAGATGAAAAAAAAAATACCCAGATCCTGGAAAAACGTGACAAGAAGGAGAAACAACATCAAGAAGAAATTCAACAAAGGTTAGTGAAATCTTTTGATGAAAAACGTAAAATAGAATTAGAAAATCTTGTCACTGCCGTGGAAGAAAAACAACAAAATCTTGCTACTACGACAAAAACGAACAACAACATCTTGTCCCTACTATGAAAAGCGAACAACAAATCACTGCCATGGAAGAAAAACAACAAAATTTAATGGAAGGATTGTTCTCGAAATTTGAAGAAAAACAAGGCCAAACTGAAGAAAAAAAGACAGCTGCAATTTGAACAAGTAATGCAAATATGATCACAAGTTAATGAAACAATTAATGAAAGAATGCAAATAGTGGAATGAGACATAAAAGAAATAAACGACGACGTGAAGATCCTAAAAAGTAATGTGGGGACTCTTGAAATCAAAGTAGATGACATCGATTCCATCCAGAGCCAGGTGAAATTTGAAATTAGTTCCATTAAAAACACGGTACAAAATGAAGTAAATAAGTAGATAAAATCAGTGCCAAAACAAGGTAGAAACAGACATTTAAAAAATGCAACAGGACTTACAGCGAGGAAAATACAAGAACATAATGAGTACCAAAGGTTCCATAAGCAAACCCCCACATTTGACGGCAGCTCATCTTGTGCCATGTATAAACGGCAATTTGAAGCCGTGGCTACAGCTAATGGATCGGCTAACCAAGTAAAATCTACGTCTCTTGTAATTTCCTTAAGAGGTTCGGCCTTAGAACTCCTCCAAAGCATTCCAGTCGAGGAAACAAGGCAATTTCGACAAGATCATCTCCGTCTTGGACAAAAGATAGGACAATCAATCCTTGAGTCAAGTATACCACGTGTAACTAAGTGGAAAAACGCAAAAATCCGGAGAGATCCTTCAAAAATTCGAAGCAGAGATTAGACGGTTAGTATACTTGTCCTACCGACGAGCTGGTTCTTGCATAAAAATCTATGTTAATTGAAGATGTTTTTCTAGCTTTAAGATAAGAAAAATTGTCAATAAATTTAAGTGAAGTAAACAAATTACATGAAACTCCCATTGTTTTTCAAGGTTAATTAGTTGTTCTGTCAGTGTAATAAATTCTAGGCTTCACATTTTTTCCGATAGACTGTATTCTCTGCAATAGACATCAGTTCGAGCACAGAATTTAAAATTATATATTACTTTACACCACCAACTTTATTTCGAGCTTCTAATTATCACATCCACTCGCAGGTTGTTACTAGAAGTGTTAAATAATCAGCATGAAAATCGACATATAGATTTCTTTGAAGGCGAATACGAGTACAGCAACCACGTTTTTAATGTTTCAATTTATGATTTATTTGTAAACCTAGTACTGATTTCCCATCTGCTGCAGCGAAGGATTTTTCACCAGCTGAGTGGGTTTAAGCCTGGGGTGGTAGATTTTAGGAACCGACATTTTTGCCCCTTAAATATTTCTTTAAAAACTACACTAGATAAAATTAGAGTCAAATAGACCCTCACAGATACATTATTTCCGTGCCATGTTCTTAGATTTAGACACTGACTTAATTTAAGAATGCCACATTCCTTCGAAAATAATTTTGGTGAACTTGGATATAGTTAATCGTATGGCATAACTCCAGCGACAGATTTAGCTTTAATTAGCTTATAAATATACCCAAACTCTATCTCTTCTGTAATTTCAACCAAATTGTTGTATTGTAAGAATCTAGCTAAGAAGTGGTAATTGCAGAGGCAACGGCAGCAAAAATTTAACAGCCTACACTTTGGAGATGTGTAAATCTCTCATTGATCTGCTACTTTGTAGGTTTTAGATGTCATGAAAAAATCTTTATTTTGAAATTCGGCGGGATAGAGAGCAATATTTTCTGGGTTGGAAAACTGCTATTCAACTTGTTAGTTTCCTAAATTGAAAAGTTAGCACATCATGTGAAAGGAGTACTATTGGATTTTAAATTGCTTCTTTCTTATGTACCACGTTTTTCTGTTTTCAGATCTACTGTAATATAACCATTTTGACATTTTAAGGCTAAGTCACAAAACTTAAAAAAGTGCACTTGTCATGTTCGAGGCGCTTTATTTGACTCACGAGCAGTTTTTTCGAGCATAAAACTTAAATATATTTAAAAAATCGCCTTTTGGGTAGATAGTCGCTCAAGGTTTGCCAGAGTTAGGACCCTTGTTGCGATGATGTAGACCTGGCCTGGTCGGATATTATTGAGCTCCAAAACACTAAAAAACTTCTGGACTTGTGCTACATTGAATTCAGCAACAAGCATTTCCAAGGCTCGAATTAAAGTAAATTTCGCAATTTCAATGAACGTAAGGCGCTACTGAAAATTCTCTGATGATTAGAAAGCAAATCAGTGAGCATCTAATTGATTCCATGAAATCTCCTTCCAGGACACAAGATATGTTTCACTAATACACACTACTTTTTCTGAACCTTTGTTCAGTCGTTTTTGGATCTTTGCAAAACATACGAGTTTCTAGGATTCCAGTTTCTAACTGAAATATCTCTTATAATTACCATTTCCAGTGTTCAGAGATGACAAGAAAGAGAATATAAGGATACGACTGATGCTAAACAACGAAGAAAAATTTTATACCGTAAATAACGAGAAAGGGCAATTCATTCTAGATGAGCAGATATGGGGCGTCTAGAAAATACATTAAATAAGGAGGAAAATGAATTCTGTGTTTAGTGTGGTCAGGTCGACGACCTGTAATTTTTGTTTGCGACAGGTCGAGGGAGATTAACAAACATATAAGAAATTGGGTGAATGCCTTTATCAAGGAGGTTTCGAGCATCATTCATAATTATTTTGGTCGTAAACTAAGAGATGACGTTATCTGTAATATAATAAATTGAGTTCTGTACCTCCTCCTCACCCATCTCAAATAATTTTTCAGTTCGATGTCATAACCAAAACCAATTAGGCGAAGAAAGGTGAAGGTTATGTTTTGTATGAAATAAAAAAAAACTCCAATAATATAATTATTTCTTTATTTTAACTTCTTTTTATAAAATTACTGAACGAGTAATTATTTATTAACCTATATCAAGGTATTAATTGTGTATGATACTCTAATAAATTTAAACGTGAAATTCACTTTTTATCGGCCCATTCTTCTGTTTCTGACAGCCACCTTATTGTATTTTGAACGTAGGTAATTATTATTTAAACAGCCAAATGCTTTCTTGTTTTACTGATATGTAGTGTTTTCTAATATTATTTTGCCTCCTAGATTATACATTGGTAGATGAAAGTAATTTTTTTAAAGTAATTCTTCATTGATATCGTATTTCTTAGTCATTGAATTAAACAGTTCAATGATTTTACTATGCCACACTTACTGGTATATTGTTGCTTGTAGTTGCTGGGAAGACATATCCTAATAAAAAATAAAAACACTAGGTCATTCCCGGGGATTTTAAAGGTTTAATTATCAATTTTGCTAAACGGTGGTTGGTGGTACATTCTATGTCAACCGCGAAGATCTATGATGGTAAGTATAGTGGTAAATTATGGAATTTGAATGAACCACTATTTTAAAAAGTTTAACTGTTTTGACAGAATGCAGTTTTGTTAATGACATACACCGATAAAATAATGAGTTAGGGGGAATACAATATAAAAACAAAGGCGCAAACATCTACACAGTTATTAATCAAACAACACTATTAATAAAAAAAAATATTTAAAGTTGACAACGAAGGAATATTTCATATTATTAAAATTACATAAATACCGGTTATGAACAGCAAAATTTTATTAAATAAAAACGACACTAGTAATATCCGCAACCACTTCATCTACTGAAAATGGTGAAATTCTTAAAAATAAAATAAAAGCGAAGAATCGAAAATGTCAAATCTTTTATAAAATATCCCTGATGAAACATCTTTATCATAGATATTTGATAGTGTAATACCTAATCTTTTATAAAACATTTCTTTGACAAATATCTTTGATCACATTTACACGCGTCGTCCTATCTTTTATAACAGATGTTTGACGTTAATTATCAGTGAAAATAAAAAATGCGCCTCCGAAATTGACTATAGAATTGCGCAGCAAAAATTTTAGGTATTATTTGAGTATGAAGAACGTTGATTTTGTATAATGTTATATATTAAACACAAACAAAAGGTTAGTTGCCTACAATGAAATTGTTAGTATCATTGTGTGAATGTACAAAGACTGCTAAAGAAAACTCGACAGATTGAAAAGTTAATAAATATACCGAAAAAATGAAAGTAATATTCTGTTGTTAAATAGTGAGCTATAAATCATATCACAGATCTATATAGATAATGAAGCGCAGTGTTATACTCGACTAAAATGATGCAGGTGGACTGACTCTCTATAGTGTTACGAGAATTCATCCGAGAGCTGGTGCAATCGGCCATCAACCAATTCGTGGAAGGGACATTATTCCGGTACTTCTGGGAAGCCGAAATGGTTCGTCTCTCAACAGGCCGACCGCTGCCGTTACTGGGAATTCCCTTAGAGATTCCAGAACATGAAAGAGTTTCCCGATGGTTCGTGGACTTACCAAACAGTTCGGAGATAAATATATAAATATGAACAGCTGGCGATAGGAGGCATTCAGTTTTCGACGGTCGTATTGTATAGTTAAGATAAAATGTAAATAGTTTTCTGTGAATATAAATTGTGTTAAAGTAGTGGAAATAAATTAGAGTGAGTTGGACCTTTACTTTTTAGTTTTTTAAATAACTCAAACTGTAACCATAAAAACACACCATAACAGAGCGCAAGCTAAAATTACAATACCATCCCCATCTGACATTCATATCATATATTTGATAAAATCTTTTATAAAAGATTTTAACAAAGATGTTTGACAATGTAATACCAGCCTGATGAAGTGACTTTCTTCTGAAGATTTATTTAAATAATTTCGAATGACAGTAATGTGAGTGAAAGATAAAAAGCGCTCCTGCTAATCCTTGTTGACCTGTTAATAAAAGTTAGTTCAATGTAGTTGCCACGGTCTATAATTGGGGCAACCAAATTAGTTCAAAGACAGATTATTTATAAATTTCCTGCCCTTGAAGTACTTTGATGAATTCCAAAGAAGCAAATATAATTTGATCCAGTTATTTATTTAGATTATTGAACTAATATTTGCTTAATTCCTATGCAATCAACTTTGGAGATAACTTGAAACAAATTCATGCTGATATTAGACAATACTCAAAATTTACATTATATGGTTCGAAATAGGAAATGAGAAGTCTGCGAGTCACTGGCCTGATTACTGTAACGAACTCCGGTTTGCTTAAAAATCGAAGCTGTATACAAAGTTCAGCAGACTCGTTGGTGTAAGGTTCTTTTTAGTGTCATTTTGCCTGGGTTTGGATACTTGGTGTATGTCATTGCTACTGGTCTATTTGTAATTGTCTCTATCTTTATTGGATTAAGTATCCTGCAAGAATTTAAACTGAAGTTCCTTTTCAGCCATGCAAGCCTTTATATGGTCTCCTTCCAAATATGCCCATTTTACCGTGGAAAAATTATTTTGAGGTTGTTTTGGCACGTTTTCTCATGGCTGTTCCTTTCCACCATTTACTGTATTTCATTTAATCTTCTCTACTGCAGTGTTTTTATTATAATGGGTGTTATGGCTGGATATCTTAGAATGTATGTACTCCTTGTAGTTTTTAGTTACTCTCAAATTTTCGCTGTTAGCCAGGCTATAGCCTATTTGTGGTTTCGAGTTACCATTCTTGTAAGTTATTGAAAAAAGTGTTCATCATAAGAAGATTCTGAGAGGCTGCAAATTCAAAGACCGTTTCCTATTCTTTGTTTTGTTCTTCCTACCCAAAACTGCCATAGTGCCTATCAAAGCGATTTCTGTCTTAAGGTGACCACATATGTTATTTTTTTCTATTGATGATATAGTTGCAGGTGCGCTTGTAGTTTGCCCTAAAATTATTGTTTCTCTGTTTCTGCTTATGGATTCTGTAATTTGTTAAGTTCGACACGGAACGGAACGTAACAGGTTTGTTCGCAGAGATCAGCTGCCAATAATTCCAACGATTTGAAAATTTGTCTGTAGATGTAAAATTTGCGATTTTCAATCTGCCTACGGTTTAGTTAGGTTTAAGATGGTGAGCTCTGGCGATGTTTACATTCAAATTCATGTGTTGTTAATCCAACTCTCGAGTGTGCAGTTGATTGCGTCGCATATAACCTCAAAACTATTAAATTAACTTGATTATACGGACCGAGGCAAAACGGACAGGGGTGCCGTTTTGCCTTCAGTAGAGAAACGTGAATGAGATTTGGTTTGCTATTTTATATGATTCTATTTTCTTGTTTTAGATGGTCAATAATTATAAAAGAAAGTCCAATCGGAATTCTTAGGGTGAAGCCAAAATGAAAAATGGCATTGGGAAAGTTATACCTAGAGAAATGGGGTTTAATAAGGCTTCTAAAGAATACGAGGTGCCAAAAACTCCATTAAGAAGGAGATTAGGAAATATATGGCCACCGAAAATATAGATACATCCACAGAAAAAAAACTAGGTATGTTTCAGCAGATTTTTATCAAAGATCAAGGACTTGAATGGGCTGCTTATGCCAAGGACACAGTTTTACGGACTGACGTCTAAGGATATACGCATATTGGCCTACGACTTGACGGAAAAAATAGAATAAAACACAATTTTGATACGGGGTTGAAAATAACAGGTCGAATTTGGTTGGAGAATTTCTTAAAGAGTAATCCAGACCTCAGCCTTCGTAAGCCTGAAGTAACATCAGCAGCAAGAGCCGCAGATTTTAAGTTTCTGGTTAATACGTTGTTCGATTTATTGACTCAAGCCATGGAAACTTTTAAATTTACGCCAGTTAAAATCTTCAATGTAGATGAAACTACCATAACCACTGTACCAAAGTCTATGGCAAAGATAATTGGAGCCAAAGCTAAAGAACCAGTTGGTTTAATAACTTCTGCTGAGCGTGGGAACAGACGAATCCTACATGCAGCCTCTTTTCATTTTTCCACGGAAAAGAATAAAGACAGAATTAATGATGAATGCGCCTTGTGGATTTTGGTCAGTGTCATGAAAGTGGTTGGATACAAAAAGACATTTTTTACTTCTTAGTTCAGGAAATGTATTATTTTCAGCAGAGTATCCAAAGACAACCCAGTGCTGTTATTACTGGACGGCCATGCAAGTCATATGAAGAATTTTGATATTATCGAATTGGGGCGAGAAAATGGAGTGCATATTCTGCCAACCCCTCCACATTGCACTACTAAGAAAAAGAAAAGCAACAAATAAGACCGAAGTATCCAGAAAGAAGACAAGCGAAAATGTATCTGATAATTAGGACATCATTTGTAAAAGTAAAGGACCTGTTAACAGCAAGAAAAATTTCGATGAAGCTGAGAAAAATATTCGCAAAAAACTATATCTGGAGTGTGGTTTTATATGGATCAGAGACATGGACATTAAGACAAAAAGAAGAAAAATACGTCGAGAGTTTTGAAATGTGGCTATAGAGAAGAATGGAAAATATCAAATGGTCAGATAAAATAAGGAATGAAGAGGTCTTGAGAAGAGTAAAGGAAGATCGATCAATAATGAAAACTATAAGAGGCTAACTGGATCGGGCACATTTTAAGGAGAGATTGTATTCAACGGAGAATCATGGAAGGAGAAATTCAAGGTATTAAAAGTAGAGCAAGACCAAAGAATAGAATGTTCACTGACGTCATGAAAGGTCGGAATGAGATGAAACCAGATGCCTAGGATCGGGAACTTTGGAGAAAGTTATGTTGATACGTGTCTTAGGACACATTTACTATTATATATTATGAGGACAGCGAAAAGTGACATTAAGGGATCTACAAAGAAAATAATAGTCAGTTCCTCTGACGATGCTGAATGCCTCTACTGTAGCCATATGTTTTCAGAAACAGGCGGCGGGTGGGTTCAGTGTCTCTTTTGTCGCCAATGTGCGCACTGCGCTTGTCCTGGTGTAGATGACGATGATCATGAATGAGATATGTGTGTGAAAAATGTTTTATCTGAGTGGGTCCGTTTTACCTTTTTGAGTTGGTCGTTTTACCTCGCATATGAAGATATAACGGATTAAAATGAGTTTTCTGAAATTATATGATGCATTCACCAATTGTGATCACGTCTGATTGATATGTTTTGTAGAGTATATTATGTTGATTAGTTCTACTCTAAAAAAGTTTAAAGAAAGCTCTTCGTTTTTTTTTTCTATATGAGTTTTCCCTTAAGTGGTCCGTTTTGCCTTCCTTTCCACTATCTGTAATTACCCAATCAGACAACATTAAAGTATGCTTGTTTGTCTAAAGCTAGTTTTACCGACATGATGCGTGCACTTATTGTGTTCGGAACTTCTGCCACTTTCTGAACTAAAATACCAAGTGCCGATTCAGTGACACAGCGCCTCTTTACATCGATACTTTATTACAATATTTTAATTTAATTATTTAATAATCAATGATAATGAGTATCAAGAAACAATATTGTCTTGCGTTTAGGTGAATGTAAAATCTCGAAAAGCGAATATAGACAAATTATTAGTCTCTTCCAATGCAGCATATACCAACAATTATTATTGTCTATTAGTTAGTCAAGAAATTCAGAGGCAAATATAAAATTACATAAATGACTAAATGAATTGCTTAGCACCACAAATAAATATTTATTGAGTAATTAGGTAATTCTATATTGAATTTGACTTATAGTTATATTATATGTATTACTAGTCTTACCTATTCCTAGAAGTCTCAAAATTATTTCTATATAGTTTCTACATTATCAAATGAACATTTGCAATTCAAAGGAACTGATTATTTTTTTGGTATTCGGTAATTTAAAAGTATTGGCTTATAAAGGGTTAAAAATAAAATTATAAATTAGTGGAAATGGGCAAATTTAAAATGAATTTCACTCTACCCTACACTACATCTTAATATTAACTGTCTAGTTCACAGGGGCGTCAGAAAGAAATCTTTGACGGAGTCACCTTGTGAACTCTGACTAGGTCACCGGACTCGTCCTGATGGTGATCTTAAATTTGATCTAATGTAGCCTGTTCGATAATCGACGACATTATTTCGATGTTGACTTTGTGTACCGTGTCGGCTTCTTCTGCTCCACCTAAATAGCAAATATTTCAATTAATATCGTTAATTCTTAATAATTTTACAAAGAAAGTAAAGGAGAAAATTTCTGAACGGACGTTGAACGAGCGCGATGGAAGGACGCAGAGCGCCCCTTTTATGAGTGTCATTCACGGTTTATTCGACAAATATCTTTATACAGGGCTTTCATTTGTAAACTAGCCACCCAAAATAACTAGTACGAGTAAAATATCTTTAAAAGAAAAAGACAAAAAATAACACGTTTATTTATATTTACGGGGGGGACACATTTTACACGTATCGGCTACTCTGCAGTTCCAACCCCAAAGCTACTTGTTTTTAAAGGTCTCTTTTTTGCCAATCTTTTGATACATAATTTTTGTAAATCTGATAATTTTTTACAGAGTAACGCCATTTTACACCTTCAAATTAAAATCATTATTATGTACATTGTATTTACATTATTAATATTGTATTAGCGTTAGAATTACCTTGCACTTAAATTGGGTGTTCAAAATGTCCGCCATTGTTGGTAAGGCAATGGTAAAGTAGCAGCTCGAATTTCTTCCGGACTTATTGAAGCGTCTTTGGTGCAATCCGCTCACACTCCCCCATTATTCTCGTCTAAGTTCAGTAATATCGTGAGGTGGAGTTTTATACAACCCAGTTTTAAATGTCCCCATAAAAAAGTCAAAAGGCGTTAGGACTGGTGATCTTGCTGGCCCTTCTTCCAATCCATTTATCTGGAAATTTTCGTATAGGCAAGGCATAATGTGGAGGTGCTCCATCCTTTTGAAAAAATAGGTTTTCTTCGTCTAGCAACAAGGTTGCATCTTGATCTATTTGGTTTTCTACACATTTGGTCATAAGGGGATTTATCACATTTTCTAATAACTCCAAATACAATTACCCAGTTAAATTTTCTTCCCGAAAAACTTGTGGATTGCTATTGTACCAGTATCTAAAATTACGTTTATTAACAAATTTATTTAAAAAAACCTGCTTCGTCAGAAAAAATGATATTTTTAATAAAATAGGGTCTGCATTTGCCCTTTGAGTCATTAATTCCCAGAATTCTAACCTTCTGTTATAATCATCCTCAGCAATCTGTTGTAAAAGCTGTATTTAGGCATAACGTTTTATGCACCGAGATGACGGAAATATTTGTAAACCTGGAGACTTTTGGTACTGATGTTTGAGGATCCATGGCAAAAAGACCTAAAATCTCAACCTGTGCAGCTTCTGTTAAAACTCTACGATTCTTGACAATTTTTTTGCACACACTTCCAGTTCCTTGAAATTTATTAACTAACATTAACATATACTGATGCCTAATATTTTTATCGGGAAAATATGAGCAGTTCTGCGTGCACAGCGTTGGTCTTCTCCATAAATAACTATTATTTGAATTCTATCTTGTAAAGAATAAACCCTTGTCTGATTTTAAAAATGACGTATCAAAAGATTGGCAAAAAACCTTTAAATAGAGGTATCACATGATACTCCTTTGTATTTAAACTTTTAGAAGTGATATTCACCCCCGCTTAGGGGTTGGAACTCCAGAGTGACCGATACGTGTTAAATGTGTCTACCTGTAAATATAAATTAACATGTTTTTTTGACTATTTCTTTTAAAAATATTTCAAAAGTTATTTTGGGTGGCTAGTTTTCAAATGAAAGCCCTGTATAAATGTTGCAAGAGCTGCCTGCAATAATAAAATATGGGAAATTGGTATTCTCAATTGCAAGAAAAAAAATTCCACAGGTGTTTGATTAGTTTTTCTTGAAGAAGGTACATAAAATAATACTTAAAAAGTGTTGTTTAAAAATTTATATTTCTTAATTAATTATACGGGGTGTTTAAAGTTGCTAATATCCCAATTTTGGCAGTTTTTTTAACCTTTCAGCAACAGAATGAAAAGTTTTAGTGTCAAAAGTAAGTTTGTTTTATTCGTATTTGTAGCAGTTATTAAATGATTGGTTCGTCTTGACGATTGGATAATTAGTTATTTAGTTATTTGAAAAAAAAACCTGTAAAAATGTGCATTTTCATAGTAAACTTCACCCTAACATAAGATGCCCTCGAAAGAAAATCACATTTGTTATGATTTTGATCAGTTATTTACTTTATAAATTTGAAACCTCTAGCCAGGTTTCAGTGTTCCAACATGGTTTAAGCAATAATTATGAGCTATTGAAAAATGCTCATTTTTTACAGTTTTTGCAAATAATTCAATAACTAATTATTCAATCGGCTGGATGATCATTTTCATTTTGCTGGTCAAATGTTACAAAAACTATCAAAATTGCGATTTTTGCAACTTTAACCAACCAGTATAATTAATTAAAGAATTCATGTGTTATGCTATATACCCAATCAAACACCTGTAGATTTTTTTTTTTGAAAAATAGGCTTAAATAATAATTCTTTAGTCTAATAACAAAATAGACAGATCTAACGTGCATTATGAATTACAAAAAACCAAATTCGTATAGAAAGGCTGCTCGTTAATTAATTATGCTACGCATTGTTTTCTGTAGCCTATTTGTGGCATCTTCAAGTATCTTAAAAATCGGAATAAAACATAAATTTGAAATTGAAAGCTAACGTAACTAAGGAACATTTTTAGAAATAAAGGTAGCATAAAAATTCCAAAGGTCACATATAGCTGCTTTCAAGTTGGAAGAAATTAGTTTGAATTGAAATTGAGGTATGAGTCGGTTTTCTATAAATCTCTTTTTCTGATTAAAGGATCGTTCCGAGAGAACGAATTACCGATACACAACTGTAATCGTGGTGATGAGTTAAGCAGGGAAAGCATTAGGCGGTCGCGGTCCCATCGCTTCGCGGACCATGCTAATCTCGACCGCCCGCGATTTAGTTTCTTCCTATGTTTTATAATGTATGCATTCGCACTTTGCACTCACGGGCTACGCTCGCTCGCATCGCGCTCTTCTCTGATCTTTTCCAAAGAATCTGGAGAGACCGCGATCCGCTCAGCCCAGAACCGGCTAATGCGATCCCTCCTTTACCGTTTGCAATGATGTTACGCGCAATACGATTACCGGTTTCTTATCTGTTTTACGTCGTGTTGGAACACGCCTCATGATTCACTTTTGGTTATTAGTATGGCTAGAAAGGCTAGTTAGTTATTTTGTTCAGTTCCTAAAAAAAATTTGAAATTCAAATTTTTCCCCACCGCTTCCCTTCTCCTGGGTCCGCCCTTGATTATTTTTAGTAAATTGCGTAACCTCTGGACCTGGACAATGTTTTGAATGTGTTTTAAGTAGACTTTTTCTTTCAACCAACCACAGTAGAAAAAATTCATGAGGGTTCACATTCGGGAAACGGGGTATTCAAATTCGGGTACCGGGTGTCCACAATTGAAGTAAAAACCTATGTTCCTGGGTATTATTTAAATAGGTAGGTACTCCTTTTGTTACGTCCGCTATTGCACGTACGAGTTTGAACTTGGTGTGTTGTTAAGTTCTGCGGACGTCTTACGTTCCTATAATGCCAATTAAGGGATTACAGGTAGTTCAAATTAAGAGATAAAATGTCTACACACTAAAAATAGGTTTATTGAGACTATTGTAGACAAGTTGAGAGTTAAGTTAAATTACAAAAAGAGATTATTAATACAAAACAACAAAGGCAAGATGTGAATTAACGCGATAATGTTATACTTGGTGGAGTCGCACAAGGCCGGAATCAAAGTTAGAAGTAGTTGTTGCTCGTCCGACGCTTGGTTTCGATCTCATTTTCATTCTGATAGATTTTTCCCACAATATAGAAAAATGGGCGTTTCTTTGCTTGTTGGAAATCCACTAAGAATTTAGGGAATACTAATAAGAAGGGATAACTTCCAAGGATGTTTATGGTAGCATAATTACCCTGTCCTACTTTTGGCCTGAACCGGCCCATGCCGCGTTTGGGTACTTATAGATCCTAATAAACTTTGTTGGGTTAAAAGAACGGTTATTGAAGGTAATAAATACTTGATGGTTAGTGTCAAGAAGGGTTTGAAATTATAGCTTTTTTAAGGGTCCTTATAAAGATGTAATGCTTAAAGAATAGGTTTACATCTTGTAACAAAATTAAATAACTGAACACACGATACAAAGCAATCATAAATGTAGATTTTTTGGAACAACAATTAGGTGCTTGAAAAATTGGGATATTTTCCCATGAATTCCGCATTGCAAATGTTAAGAAACTCTTTTACTACTTAACACCTTTACTGTATCGATCTGCAGCCACATTGTCCTTAAAATCACATCTCCTCAGAAGTCCGATGATTGAACCATTTAATGCCCATTTCCGTAGTTGAATTTAAACTGATATTACGACCGATGTTCGCGCATAAGATTCCTAGTTTTAATACTAAAACTATGTAAATTGTGGAGTAACCATCTTTTCGCTAGACTTTAAAATGTCAATAAACTGATATTACGCGAATATGATGGCTTTCTGGAGAGTAGCAAGGTCGGAGACATTGAACATTTACGTGGACTTGGTGGTAATGGTCCCTTTGAAAAATTTGATGTAGTGCTTTTTTGTTTTGTTTGGTAATACAAACTAAAATGCTCGAGTGTGTTTGGACCATGTTGTCGATGTCCATACGGGGTCTTCCTGCATCACTACGATTATGGGTCAATCGATACTCGGTAAATGATCAGAATTCGGAAACCTCTCACTGTAAAATCTAGCTGCAGATGGATGTTAGCATATTCTAAAGATATGTATGGAGACAGTATAGTAACCAGTGTTAAAACAGGCATTTCTTTTCAGTGAATCTATCTATCACTTTATCGGTAATCTTCACTCATGAATGACGTCAGCGACTATTTACAACGAAACTTGAATCTTGAGCAGCCAATGTATTATTACATGGTAAAGGAATTATTTTAAAATTGGCTTATTTTTCATACACCTGTAATCACTTCTTTTTAATAAGAAATGTTCATTACCTTTTGAAATTTTAACTAGGTGAGTCATTCTTTTCAAAATAGTGCAATAGAATTTTTTACAATATGCGGTTCAGGAGTACATATCGTAAACGAAGAACTTTGATTTTAGGAGTACTTCTGGTGGGAAAAAATTAAAAAAATCGACCTTTCTCCCTTTATCTTCGAAACTATAAAAAGTAAAATTATGAAAAAATTAGACATATAAGGGCCTCACCTGAATTTTACCGGAAAAATAAGGAGAAACCCATAATATTAATTTTAGGGGCAAATTACACCATTAAATGGAAAACATAAAATTAAAATTATTATTATGACGAATAGAAATGTGTTTTTTTCATATTTTTAAAATGATCAAAGCTAATAGAAAATAATTTGTTTATAATCCTTACTTCAATAAAAAAAACTATTTTTACTGAACTATATCATTTATTCTATTAATATTGACCAAGGGGGTATTACTACACGCTGATATTGACTGTATTTATTAGGATTTAGATATGTTACATTTGATTTGTTCTTGATATATGATATCTATGACAGTCTTATTTCTTATGTACAGTATGGTACCTATACCCTGTGGAATTTATTTCTTTAAGATTTTACTTTGTGCTGTGTACTTTCATATTTGAAATTGGCCCTTATGTTTTGCAGAATATCTTCTTTAGGAGACTAGGTTAGCAATCACGTATGTTGTAATTGGTTAGGAACTAGGTAATTTAGGAGTTCACATTAAATGTTTTATTTTTTGAAGAGTTCTTTGCCGATGGTCTATGTCTATGTTGTCATCTACCATTTCTAATTTTTGGAGTACATAATATAATAATTAATATCTGCGGTAGGGACTGAGTGAGTTCTTCGGAGATAGTGAGTTTAAGTTTCCTGGGGTTTCTTGTATGTGATAAAATTATATTCAGTCTGTTATTGCAGAATGTGTGGTAGATGGACTCGTTGAGTCTTACTAAGAAGGTTTGGTTTATTAAAACAGTATTTTTTTGTAATGGAATATGTTTACAATTGGTTTCTGTCTGATTGTTGAGGTCTTTATTTTGTCTGTACATAGGAATTTCTCTCCTCAGTCTCTAGTTTATGATTTACCTCCTCGTGGTATCGAAGACACTTTCAATATCGTTAGTTCTGTTTGAAGGGTAATCACATTATCAATTCTGTTCTTTTGTTATACAAAAGTAATTTATTAAAAACAAGTGATGCTTGATATTCGGTGTAATAATTACATGATTCAAAAATAAATATTGATTACCTAAATACAAAAAACGAAACATTATATATATATATACATGGTTGTAATTGGTAGTTTTTTGATATTGTCTTAAGTTCAAAAAAAATTCTTTTCCTTTGGAGAGCGAATAAATTAACATGATTTAGCTTGATAAACGTATTGTTACCCGCTGAGAATACGCCCGTTCAATGTGAGTTCTACATATGGCTGAAGTGTGATTCACATTTAAAAAAAGAAATATTTTTTTTGTGCAATTATTTATCTGCAAAAATATTTACAGTGCTTTTTTATTTTTCAACGAAATGCTGATATCTAATTAAGACTAAGTGGATAGAAAAACTCCATACATATGTTACAGGTGTAGTTTATTGTAATTTCGTGTTAAAAATCATGCCTTATATTGTTCAAAAATTTACGATATTTTACTCTTGAAGAAATGCAACTGTTATATTTCTACTTTAATAAGTAGGTTAAGAAAAAAAATAGAAAAGGTGCAACATTTGCACAATATAAGATTTTATTAAAATAATGCAAATAAATGAACGAAATGAAGTAAACTGTGCGTTAGTCAATGGATAAATAATTGACAATACAATTAAAAACATAGTTTTTAGTTTTTTTTATTTTTACCTCTATTCTTCTTTTGTGAAGTATTTTGTAATTTTATCTCTTTGTAATATAAGCTAGTTTTACCTGTAGATGTGGATCAGTGTTGGTATTACCTTATTACCTTCCCAGAGAAGATCTCTGAATTGAGTAAAAAAACTGCCAGAACTTTGGGGAAGATTTATTCGGATGAGGAAGTCCTCAACTTCGACGGCGTCTCAATGGAGCTGATAAGAGATGTCCTGCAGATATGTAGGACATATGCGAATAAGCGAATAAGATACCCAATAGACATAGGTGTAGTAAAAAATTTAGAATAGCCGAAGTCAAGACTGCTAGCAACTGAGATCGTTACAAGTCCTAAAATCCTAAAATACATGTGATGAAATTCATAATAGAAATTATAGTACTATGGTATACTATGGTATTCTTGCCAAAATGTAAGTAACTACTACCTATCAGCGAACCATGTGCGTGGAGGCTGCGGGGCAAAAGCTAATGATATGGGGCCGCTGACGAGACGAATCAACATTTTAGTAGGGAGAGATGGAGCGCGAAAATTACATCACGTTTCTGTTCAGGCGTCAGTTGAAGTGATAACCGAGCACAACTACAAGGGTGAAAGTGTTTATTTTTGTCATGCTCGTGATCGAGCCAACCTTCCAAAATTGGCTATATAGAAGTTTATCAGATATACAGTCGAATTCCTGATGGGCGTTACTATCAGGGTGGCGGGCAGGGGTAAAGTTGTCAAAAAAGGGGTGAAGCTCGTCATCAACATAGGAAATCATAATCCAAAAGAGCGTCCAGCTAAGTGTTGACGAAGGACCTTAAAATGGGCAAAATTTGTTTCACCCCGTTAACGCTGGTTATCTTGGAAGTGGGCGCCATTTTTACTAATCACTTGTTAATATGTAAGAATACATAATTCAAAAAGGAGGACAGCTACGTGTTGACGAAGGACCTTAAATCTCGGGAAAACGAACGCTATTTTACTCGTTTACATATAAGAAACCAGTACTTAAAATGTCGACAGCTTAGTGCTGAGAATGGACCTCTAAATGAGAACAATTAAGCCACAAATTCAGTTATTTCCAGATAAATATTATAAAATACGGCTGTTTAAACATATCCTACGCTAATGATACAGTTTTTTTTATTTTGAGGGTAAAATTTGGAATTACATTTACTCAAAAATAGGAAATGGATTTCGATTTCACAATCTATCCTGTAGAAATTAGGCAACTTTTGAATAAAAATAAATATAGGTTGGCTATTAAAAAAAAACTAAAAAATCGTATATAATTTTCCTTTGTTTTTTACCGCAGTACTGATTTGCATAGTGACCTTTATTGGAATATGGCTCAAATTGAAGTTTGTTTTAATTTTATATAAATTAAAATAAATTATTGTTAAACATTAAATTTCTTAGTTCACGAAAATTTATAATTTCATATTTTGAACGTATAATGTTATAATTTTAAATAGCTTCACTCATAAAATGGTTGATTAATTTATTATAATATTCAAGTTTATATAAAATAAATTTTGAAAATTGTAAAAAATTTATTAAAATTTAATTAATATTCTCAGAAAGGCAAACCTCGATTTTTAAGAATTCAATTCTAGCCAAATATTTTTAATATCAAATTTTAATAACACAATTTTAATTAATTTTCAGCAATATATTGATAGAAATTTTCTAAAATTTCTTACATTTTTATGTAATAACTTTACAATGTTTCTCTATTTGTATCATATTGATGAAACAAAAACCTTGTCTAAATATTTAAACAATTAATGACTAGTTTAATATGTCCTCACCTTACTGTTTCACCTTTTGTCTTCGATTTAAATTATTTTGAATTAATATCAATAAATTGCTGAAAATTATTAAAATTGAAGTTTAAGTGTAATTGTGTTATTGAAATTTGATATTAAAAATATTTGGCTAGAATTGAATTTTGAAAAATAGAGTTTGGCTTTCATAAGAATATTTAAGTAACTAAATTTTAATAAAACATTTACAATTATTATTATTTATATATAAAATTAAATATTATAACAAACTGATCGAATTTAAATAATTTTTTATCAATAATTAATTTTAACTTATATACAATTAAAACAAACATCTTCATACTAAGCCATATTACAATAAAAGTAATTATTCAAATCAGTATTGCAGTAAAAAAACAAAGGAAATTTATAGACGATTTTTTATTTCATTTAAGATAATTTAAAAATGTGTTTAATTTTTCTTTTTTTCAAAGTTGTTTAATAGCCAACCTGTATCTATTTTTATTCAAAAGTTGCCTAGTTTCTACAGGATACATTGTGAAATCGAGGTCCAAGGTAGACACATTTTTTTGTCCATTAGTTTTTTAGACCCTGTCAACTGAATTAATTTAAAAAACAATAAATATGCGATTTTATTACATCAAGTAGTACTGTTTTTATGTATAGCGGATTTAGATTGAATAGTTTTAATTCTCCACATAAGCTGGAAGTACAATACATAATTTATTTTCTGTTAATATCTTTTTATATTGTATATTGAGCAGATTTTAATTGTGAGAGAATCGTTGGGCAAGTGGGACCCCAGTTATTTATACGATATTGAATTTTACATTAAACTAATGTATAGGTCATATTCTTAAGTTCAAATATATTCAGAAATTGTCTAATTTGGTAAAACAATTAAAACAGTTTTCATAGTTTAGGTGATGTTAACGTTATATGTGTATCCCATTTTAAATTTGAATCTTTTTCTACACTTAACTATTTATTACTAGGAACAAGATCTAGCTTATTAGGACTAGTGCAACTAGCATAGTTGATGTACTGGTGGAAAGTTGAATGATTATAATTAGGTAATCCACTAATAGTAGGTGTAAATGCAACGCATTTAGTTTTTTTACATTTTAAGTCATAAGGTTATTAATCAGCCATTGTTTAACAAAGCACATTTTATATGATAGTTTTGAGTAAATTTAATTCCAAATTTTACCCTCAAAATGAAAAAACAGTAGCATCAGCATAGTATATGCTTAAAGAGCCGGTAGTAAAGAAAAGAATCATGAATATATACTACTTTTATTTTAAAATATTTATCTGCAGCTGATGGCAAATAAAACTGAATTTGTGGGTTAATTGTCTCCATTTAGAGGTCCATCGTCATCACTAAGCTGTCGGCCTTTTGAGTATTGGTTTCTTATATATAAACAAGTAATTAGTGCAAATAGCATTCATTTTCCCGATGGCGAGCGTTAACCGGATGTTTCAAAATTACTGAAATTTAAGGTCGTTCGTCAACACTTAGCCGTCCGCCTTTTTGAATTATGTATTCTTATGTATTGACTAGTGATTAGTAAAAATAGCGTCCACTTCCAAGATAACCAGTGTTAACGGGGTGAAACAAATTTTGCCCATTTTAAGGTCCTTCGTCAACACTTAGCTGGACACCCTTTTGGATTATCATTTCCTATGTGAAACGAAAAACTTGTGCAAATGGCGTTCATTTACTCGATGACGAGCTTTACCCATTTTTTTGGCAACTTTACCCCTGCCCGCCACCCTGACGCTCTAGGCAGGTCGGGAAACGAATAATCTTCTCTAGGCTCCAAAAAAATTACCACTTTCACCCCCAGCTGTGCTCGGACGCCCATGAACAGAAACGTGATGTAATTTAGGGAATTTGATTTTCGCTGACAAGACCCGGTCTATCTCTTAATCTTCGGTTGTATATACTCTCGCGCCGAAGAGTTACCCTAAATTTTGCCAACGATTCCAGGAAGGTTCAGTTATCGATTAGGAGCCTTTCGACACTTAATTAACTTAATTTTTGAGTATATATTAAAGATACGAATACTGTGACGACAAATCCTGTGTTTATTAGTATTGTTCTCTGTATAAATTGAGTAAATCATGTTGCCATATGTTCTTTTAATTTTACTGAAAGAAACCTCCATTTGAATGATTATATACTAATGATATCGAATTTATTAAGAAAACAAAACATACTCCTTAATTTTAACATGCGTACTTACTACAAGATTAAACCTACGAGAAATACTAATGTGTAATTTTTCAAAATAAAACCATAAACTTTTTTTCCTTGATAAATAGAATATAAAACTGTACCTATCTACCTTTTTTAATATTATCGGTCTCTTGGCCGAGAAGGTTTATAGCCTGATCTTTTTATTAAAAAAAGCAAACAATGAAAATGGTTAAAGAAGTGGATTTAATTAAATGGATTACTTTCAATTGGGTATTTGACCGGTTTTGTAAACCATCCTAAATTGTTACTAACGTTCTAAAAAGCTGGCAGTATAATTTTTAATATTGAAAAAAATCAGGAATTAAATTCAAATCAAAATAAAGACCGCGTAAAAGCTTAATTTGTTATTTGTGATGTAACTAGCGGGTCCTTCAATAGATCATTACATAATTGAAAAAAAATATGACCATGCGTCAACTTCCGTAATTTTTTCGGACACTTTATACTTGTTTATAATGTAAATACGATAATTTATTTTATTAATTTACTACTAGTAGTAAAGTTTTAATCGTTATAAACTGGAATTAAAGATTTTAATTAACTTGTATAATATTTCATCAATAAAGAATGGAGCAAAAATCATTAACGTCATGGAATATGTGGGAGCCATACGTACAGTAAATCATTTTTGGATAATTTATTTGACTTTACTAGTTTTTCAAAGCCTTGTATCGTCAAAAGTTTATTAGATCAAGGAAACAAATAAACAGTTAAAAGTTTGTCCAAAATGTTCTAAATGTGATATATAAGTTAGAGATATGAAGTGATGGTCGATTACAAATAACTGATTATGTAAATAAAGGTACATATTTTTGTTTATTTGTAAGTGTTTTTAAGACAATAACTTGCTAAAAGATATAATATTAAATAAAACGAGTGTTAAGCTTTTCAAAATCAGTTGTAAATAATGTACTCGTGACCAGATATATGGTTGCAAATTGAGTTTAATTAAATATTTATATACTGAATTTTATATTTTATTTTTTGGCAACTGTACAGCCTTCGGTAATATTACATACAGTTTTTGTACAGATTTCGTGAAAATCTTATAAATTAGCTTTCTTATATCTATCAGTCGAAAGATGAATAGCCAACATAATTAAAATCACAAATTGTAGTAAAAAGGACAACGACTGAGACTATCATAGTAATAATAAATAAATTAAATTTGTTTTTATTACTAATGTGTATTTTATTAATTATCAGTATATTAATTACTTTGAACCTAATATGAGTATCACTTTTGTCCTAACCTGTCTAATAGATAGATAATAACACCAATGCAACTTAATACAATTATGTGCTTTAGTCGAAAGATGAACAAATAAAGCCCCAGCAATTAATATTTCATTTAATTTCATTGATAATAAGGCTAACGAAACTAGTTCCTTGCTTCCTTGCATATTTGTGAAAAGTGCCCCAAAACTTTCACATTCCCGCTTTTTTAACATGTCGAACGCGCCTGCGCACATAAAGGATATCTATTCGAATTTATTTCTTTGTTTTGTTGTGTGATGACTGCTTAGAGCATATACCTTTGGAGAAGGCCTGAAATGCACAAAACTAGAAAGAGAGGGCAATAGAGAGAGTAACAGGCTATTTTCACTCAATTGGGAGCTGCTTCCACAGATTATTGGCAGCTTCTACTCAAGTGAGATTACACTTAAAGCACATACTTCTGCAAGTAGTTTGCAATGTACAAATATTGTGCCAAAGATAGAAAGAGAGGGCAATAGAGAGAGTAAGAGGATATTTCACTCGATTGGTAGGTGCAGCCAATGAACTAAATACTGCACATAGTTCAATGGATGCAGCTCCCAATCTAGTGAAATGACCTCTTGCCCTCCCTATGGCCATCTCTTTCTAGGCTTGGCACGATATTTGTGTATTGCAAGCTTAGGCTATTTCACTTAGTGGGTGGAAGCAGCCAATGAACAACATGCTGAACGTATTTCATTGGAAGCAGCTCCCAACTGAGTGAAATAGCCTCTTGCCTTCTCTATTGCCCTCTCTCTCATTATTCTTACCATGACATTTGTGCACTGCAGGCTATCTCTAGAAAGTAAATGCTCTAAGATTGCAAGCTACCTCCAGAAATACATCTCTATGGAGATAACATGATGCTTTTCAGAATTAAGCCATACATGAATATTGAACCACTCACAGAACTTACTTTAGGTCATTTTTCAATGCACAAATTATGCAAATAACAATAAAGTAAAACATATTGTAGTAGGAAAAAAATGCTGCATTCAATTCTGGTGGTCGTGAGGTTAATTTTACTGTTCATTTTTTCTTAAAAAAATTACGTAGTCAATCTTTTTTGCATTGTATCTCGCTTAATTATAATGCAATCTACATCAAGCACTATTTTATACCCCAAAGTCGATTATTTTTTCGTTATTTCAAGTTGATTCGAACACTTAAAAAACAGTTCCTTTCTTCTACCATATATCCCTTTATATTTCACCTAGCTTATTTCTAAAAAAACCGAATCTCTTTATTCTTTAATAAGCTACCGTTATGTCTCTTGCACTTTTTTCATTAAACGCATAGTTTTCGAGTATAAAAAAGTGTAATTTTTTAATGTAAATAGTGAGTTTTCAATCAGGAATAACTTAAAAAGTATGGCGTTTTCGAAAAAAACTTCATAGAACATTTTCTGCTTAGAATTAGGTTTTCTATCGACTCCTTGGATTATTATGGCCAAAAAAATTCGACCCTCGAGAAGGGGTGGCAGCCACCCCCAGGGTAATGGCACAAATTGGCACCATGTCACTTTTGATTTTGAGGCATACACTTTCCCTAAATTTTCACCCAAATTGATGAAGGTTGAAAGATTTCGGAAGCCAAAGCATGCATTGATTGTACTATTAGGAATATTACCTGATGATTTTCTATTTTTGATTTGTTTTTAATGTTGTTTAAACATCTCCCTTGTGACTATGATATCTTCATTAATGGTTATATTAGCTAGATTGTATCCCTGCTCGCTTGTTACTTCCTTTAAATAAGTCTTAAATAATTAATTCATGTGTCGTTTGTTTCTCTTAATTCCCTTGTCTGAAATCTGTTTCTAATCTTTTACTCTATAATTCCCAATATTAATTTTTTAGTTTTCTGTTTATATCGTTCAAGTGATTGCTGTGTGTTAGGCAATTTGTGTTCTTCTTTCTTTACATTTTTCTTTTTGGCTTTTATCTATTCGGGCTCCCAATGTATCTTGCGGACGAAATTACATTATAATACTAAATTTTGGAAATAACCATGCACTTATCTGTATTTTTCACTTAATCCATTAAATTCAATAAAAAAGTATCTTAATATTGTGATTTACCTCAATAATAGGTGTTTTGAAAGAATAACAGTGTTGGAAAGTTAGATTTAGTTTAATTTGGTATTTTCAATTAATATTATATTAAAAATTATTAATATTTAAATAGTAAAATTATTGGATTTTTCTAAAAATGTAAATAGAAATTGTATTAATTTCCGACTTAGGGTTTCAGTTTTGGGTGACGTTTATTTCAAATATTTAGTTTCACGAATCCCATTAAGAACATGTTGCTTGTCAAGACTATCAGGTTAATGTTACTTCAAACCAGCCGTGGAGAGATAAATTCTCCATATGAATTAGTTATCACCAACGGCAAACGGTTGGATTAATATAGTCTTCATTTTCTTCTTTATAACGAAACTGGTCCACATTTTCAACGAAATAACGCCGAACTTAATATAGAAAATTGTTGATTACTATTCATTGGGTATAGTCACGCAAACGTTTAGATGAATGTCTATCGAGACAATGTCG
The DNA here is from genome assembly GCA_034190945.1 of Octodonta nipae. Classification (NCBI taxonomy): domain Eukaryota; kingdom Metazoa; phylum Arthropoda; class Insecta; order Coleoptera; family Chrysomelidae; genus Octodonta; species Octodonta nipae. Next base: position 167,011,828 of record CM067216.1, on the reverse strand, counting down.
GACAGTTTCCGATTAGAATTTAAGAAATGCGTAGCTCCCTTGAGAATAAGATATTTTATGTTACATTTTTGATTTTAATAAAGAAATAATCAACTTCAACATAAATACTAAGCTCCTATATGTCAAAATTTTACTTATTGGTGATGTATATATATAAGCTGGGTTGGACAAGCGACTACGATTGTCTAAAAATCTATACAACGTATTAAGTGACAATATTTTAAGAGTAGACATCTTCTCAATACAAGTGTGTACTAAAATGTGGGTGATAAGCCAAAATTCTACTAGCAAGTACGAAATTTAATTATACCAACTAATTAGTTACCAACACTGAATAGCTACCTTAAACCTACCTGAAACTTGTTTCACTATTGTGCAAACTAGGTAAAGCATAACATAAACAAGAACCAAAATGTCTACAAAGAAACTACTCTTCAATTTAAGAATCTAAACTTTGTAGAGAGAACAGACATTTTAGTGCTCATACACAAATGACTTATGTGTTAAATGTTTGTGTGCAGTGTGGGAGAAGTGGGTTAGTTGAAGCAAGCTATTGGTTGTCAAAGAAATTTGAACTTATATTCGTATATCTGTACGATAATGATGATTGTTGTAGAAAATGTGTCTTATATAAGTAAGATTTCTTCAACAAGCATAGCTTTTAAGGAAACAAAAGGTTTGTATTTCTATGAAATCTATAATAATAAAATACATTACATGGATGGAGTCATTATATTAATCAAATAATAACATAAAAAATTATTGTCTTCTATTGGACGTTCAAATTCTAAATTTTAGCATGGGTTAACTATACATTTTGGCTATTGTTTCTATCGTATTTTGTACAGCATCAATAAAATTACACAGCATACTACGCATACATACATTAGTTCACGTTTTTTGCCCCTATTAGGGGTTGGCATACTAAAGGAATTAAAGATTAATAGTTACTTCATCTAAATACAACGGATCTATGTTTCTGTTTTACTAGCATCAATAGTGAACAGGGACGGGTAATTTTTTATACTACTATTGCGGGAAAATTTTAAAGCTACATTGCATAATAAAATTTTAGAAATATTAAAGAAACGTTTCATGCTATGTAGTAAATTACATCACTGTAGTTCACTATTATTCTTACACCATTTTGCTGCAAACTACAATAATAAAAAAGATGAAATATGTTCTCTGAGAGGTTAATTTATTTTTAATTAGCAGTGCCCTTATTAAAAATAAAATATGACAATGACGTTATTTAATATTCTCAATCAATGGATGTACTCCGACTGGAATAATGTAGTATAAAATAAGTATTTATAAAACTTGTAATTTTAATTAAATAATAATCGTTCATTTGATAGTAATAATAATCACTTGACAATGTAGCTTTATAAGATTCCCAAACAATATTTTTAACAAAAAAATAATCCTTATTATTGTGCATGAATTTTCACTGAAATAAGTACAATAACTTTATACAAGTATTTAATAAAAGCAAGCATTAAGCTGAAAACGAATATTTAGTTAAGAAAAAATTAATATCATAATAACCATACAGTTATTTTAATATGTAGTTATAACACACCAATTTAGCGCGCTTGTAACTGTTTAAGTAATTATTGTAGGGAATTAACTAGTAAGCTTTTGGAACTTAAATAATTTGTGGCTAAAATATTAATTATTTGGCAGGGTGCGTTGAAAAAAAATTATATATATAAATGTTATTTTAGCTAAACCTGAAGAGTTTCTAATCTCCAGCTGACAGAAGAGAAAGTATCCCAATACTCGTACCAGTATTGAAAGGGAACACAAAAAATTCGCATAGCCATAACGCTATTAAACTTAGGCAAGAAGTTATTATCAAAAGTATTAATTTATCTTCTATGCCAAGGAATCAACGTCTCTTAACAGCAACAAGAAATCAAAAAGAACAAATCAACATCACCAAAGAAATCAACATTGGACGTTGCTTACATCACCAAACAAATCATTGAAAAAAAATGCTTACTTTGCCAAGCCAGTATTTTTATGATTTGATTCAACAGAATAATATTGGAAGACAGTAAGAAACAAATACTTAAAACACTATAGATACGGTCAAAGAACTGAAGACTAATACAATTACTCAAATATCAATAAACGGCCAACTAAAAGGAAACACAAAAAACCAACCATAATTAGACAGGGAAGCTTCTTTTTCAATATTTTTGCTAATGACGCGTCATCATACCGGAATGTGAGAACGACTTACAAAAATGCCACCCTTATCAAAAGTGTATAACCCTGAACATAAAGATATGTGTCGGTGAAACTAAAGCTGTTGTCATACCTAAAGTAACTATCTGATGTAAACTTTTGGAAGATGAAATTATAGACTAAGTGAACAAGTTACCTACCTGGGTGGACAAATATTAAATTCAAAGTGAAAGATCAAGCAATCAAGGCAAACAGAATAAACGAAGCACTAAAGGATGTTATTTGGAAGTCAAACCTTTCTAAGGACAAATATTATTTTTCGAGCGACAAGGATAAAAATACTCATTAACTGTAAACACTCTAACAGACAGAAAAGCGAACAAGGGAATTAACAGAGTTTGTGAAACCCAGGAGGTAGTAAGATGAGTAAATTCAAAAAGAAAAAATGGAAGGAAAGCATTGCAAGAATGGCAAATGAATGAAAAATATAGAATTATTTTAACATATGACGGAAAATATAGAGAAAATAGATATGTACCTATTATATATGAAAATGACCTAGTATACTGTGAACGTCTTCGGTACATTCTTAATTCCCTACGTCAAATAAAATCGGAAAAGAAGCATATATTTATGTGGATTATTGAATCCATGATAAAGTGAATAAAGCAAACAGATAAGTATTAGGTATCTTCGAGTGTTGAGTAGGCATTTATATAATTATCCGACTGTCAAAAGTCAAAAGGTAAGAGATTACCAATTTTGTTGAATTTTGTGTTATATCTGTTACGTGACATCTCTGCTACTTTTAACCCAATTGTAGTGTTTTTTTCCAGTGTTCAAATTTTAGTAAAGAATTCTATTCCTAATGGAATGAAATTACATATTGAAGATGATAACTCCATAACCTTGTTTAAATAAAGTTGTTCTGGCGCATCCACCAATTATAATATTTTCTACGATGAAATGCAAATTATTTGGGGGCCAAGTATCAATTATTATCCGGGCGCATACACTCGGTTTCCTGATTAGGTTTCCTGTTCAGGAATTCAGATTCGAAATTCCGCGTGCCTAGCGCAAACCATTCGTTGTTTTGTATTAGGAATTTACACAGTCAGTTCGAATAGAGGCGCTGCTGTGAAAGCACAAATGGTCAACGACGATGAATTGATAGCGGTTCTGAATGGGAATTTCCGTGCGTGTGCGGTGAACGATAAGAAATATATGTGAGCGCTGCATTCGGGGAGACACCATTAGGTTTTTTCCGTTCTGAATACCCGAACGCACGGAATAAATTCCGAAACGAAGGTCCGGTTCTTTTCCGTTCGGAAATAGGAAGGACGTGTGCGCCTTGTTGAACATTTTGTATGTAAATGGGGCATTCAGTTTTCCGAATCTGAGTTCCTGATCAGGAAACCTAATCAGGAAACGGAGCGTATGCGCCCGGCCTAAACGAACAGGGGAGTTCGTATGATACCAAAATGAGAAGTGAGAGTGCAGAGATGCTCCGTTGGGCGTGCACCCAGTGCCTCTTCATTCTGGTGTTGGTGTTGTACGGTAGACATTTGCCGTGGATATTTTACTGCACATTTCTATCGTTTATCTGCATTACGATGTATTGAACGTACTATTAGTAGTATATTGTACCATTGGCAGCTCCAGGGGCAGGTACTAAAGAGAAGTTAACAAGATTTTGGAATGGCTCTGGTTTTTTATGGTTTTCTGTTTTATAACTATGGTATGATGGTATTATTGCAGTACAGATAATTGGTTTAAATTTATCTATGGTTTAAGGATTCATGAAATTCAATTGTACAAGTTGTGGTTGAATTTGCCGATATTTTACCTATAACCTTATAAATACATGTAACAAAATATCTGGAATCATGTAACACTATTTGAAAAGTAAGTGTGGTTTTTATGGGCATAATATAATAATAAAGGAGAATTTAATTGCTTTAAACAAAAATTAAACTTGTTGGATTTTTTTACAATTTTGTTACTTTATTTTCATTAAATTCCATTTATTCTCAAATAATGTGTCACTATTTTATCTCACTGATTGATGACACAAACAGTATAATAAGTATAAAGTTAGTTAAAATTTTTTAATTTTTCTAAATCTAGCCCATGGAGGTTCAAGAACTTAAATCTCAGTCGGAGTAGTCAGATTAGTCAGTCTCCAATTTCAGGTTCTTAAAAGTTACTTTTAAATAAATTTACTTACCACTTACTCAATGCTCCCGACGAAGAGCTGTCGTTCACAAATTGGAGCAGATCAAGGTAGGTTCATTGTTTTAAAGATTTTTGATTATATTTTTATTATTACCTTGCTGTTTATGCCGCATAGTTGAGAAACTTTGTGTATATAATTAAAGATGGCTACTTCAATACGATTTTCAGGGACATATTAATTTCCGGGTGGCGTTTCCATACGTGCCAGAAAGCCACAGGCAGACAAAGCACTTTTCTTTAGTCTACTAGTCAAAATCACATGTGTTTTTTGATATACATTTGTTAAATATTTACAGGCATAATCACAATAAATGAATTTTGAAATTTAAATGTTAAACCGTTTCAGTGAAAATCCATTATATTTTAACCAGAAACAACACTAATGTGATTAAAGGTCTATTCTAGAAAAAAAAAAGTTCTATAATAGGATGGGGTTATTAATACAATATGTTACAAACAAATAATAACAAATATTTTGTGTACTGAATGACTGTGTGGTGCTGGGTCTGTTGTTTTCAAGCAGAGAAATGCGATGTCAAGAGGAAAATGAAGATATGGTAACAACAAACATGCACAGAACATCAATATTGCTTTCTTACCTCGCACTGTGACTTAACATTATGATATTTCTGTAACAATGAACAAAACTAGGTGTTAATGAAAGTATGAAGGATATTATAAATTTAGTATTAATTATGAAATGATATTCAAACATACTAAAGATATTGAAATCTGGCCTACGTTCACAAATAAGTTAAATTTAGCTGGTTATATGAAATCACAAGCATAAATATAGCAGAGGGGAGGACTACATTTTCATGAGAGCGTTTTTAACGTTCGCTGCAATTAATCTTCAACAATTACCAAATTTTTGAGATTATGAACGCTGGCACTGTTTGACAAATGTAGAAAAAGGCACAGATTAAAGAAAAATCTGCCAATATTTTTCTTCTAAAATCATGAATTAGTGAAAAATATGAAGATTATAATGCAGTTCTACTTGATTCTATTCTTGCTGCATTTCTCGAGTAATATTAACATTTATAAGGTCTAAATATTGTCATAAGAAGAGATGAGCATTAAAACGCTACCATAAAAATGTGTCCTTATAATTAATTAAAGCACATAATATATTTATTAGCCTGTTACTTTTTCCACCAAATATAAATGCTTAAAACTCTTACATTTGTGTACAACAAACATATAAAAATCATCCTTTACCTTTTTATTGAAGATTTAAATATGAAATATAATGATTACTAGGCACACCTGTTTTCAACAGATATGCTTTATAGACCGTCGGCTGGTGACACATTTTGGTCCATTTGCTCGCATCTGCCTCGAAGGAGGTAGAAAGGTGTGTTGAATACAATGAGGTGAAATTTGCGAGAAAATCGCATGGCTAACATAGGAAAAACTCGTTATTCCATTTTCTGAAAAAATGTTTTTGTGCGATTATCTCGCCTCTGTTATGTCAAATACGATAGGAATACGTGTCGCTTGTGACCAAAGGGTTGCGATAAGGTGGTGATCCTGTAATTCTCACAGTGTGGCCACGATTTTCCTGCTTTCAGAATTAAAATTAATATCAAGAGTTGTCTACAATGGCATAAGGTTTGCGAATGACCAAGTGAGATTAAAGAACGGAAAATATTGTGGAAACTTTAACGATCTCACCTCTCCTTACAGGATCACATCCTATCTCAACCCTTTGGCCACATGAGGGTCTTATGCGTATCGCATTTTCATACTTAGTTGTATCATAGAATTCATTTAGTCAACATGGCAGATGCGAGAAAATCGGTCCAAAACATTATTTTTTCGGAAAATGGAAAAACAGTTTTTCGTATGTTAGCCACGCAGTTACCTCGCAAATAGCACCTCATTGTATTCAACAATAAAAGACTTTTCAACCCTCTTCGAGGCAGAAGATGGACCAAAATCTGTCAGTAGCTGACGGTCTATTATGTTAGATATTGCTTATCAATAATTCTTATATTAATAAAAACGTTGAGTACGTTCAAAATAACATAATAAATTGTTTCGAACAGAGTCAATTCTTAGTTTCTTTAGTAATAAGAAAATGATTTAACAATCAGTTACAAGTTATCGGGGATAAGAGACTACTGTGAAAACACGTGTGAAATAGTATTTGCATTTATCTTCAGCCAATTTCCATGATCGGTTGTTCTATTTATTTGTCCAGTTTCGAGGAGTCATATGGCAAGTGAGTAGACAAACGGTTATTTAGAACCAATAAGGTTTAGATTAACTGAGTAGCATATCCCCGAACGTCGTCTGCGCGACGCAGTATGATAACATTTTAGAAGCTAAATTTCAACAATTAGCTGATTTAATACAAGTGACCGTAAAATAATTCAATAATTAATTATGGCATTAAAAAAACAAAAAGTAGCGAATTATGAATTTAATACTTAAAATTACTTTAGTTCCGTCACTAAAAGACAATGGTCAAATAACAGATTATTCATAAATTTGAAGGATAATACAGGGCAAAAACTACAGGACTTATTTGTGCAATAGGTATAAGTTGGATGACAAAGTAGACCCTGAAACATCAATAATTATTTTGTTAAATTATTGATTATGGTGTTCCCTTGTTAACCACATCATCGAATATAAGATTGCCAGAAAAATTAACAATCGGAGTCTTATAAATATTATAGTAATAGTAGAGTCAAAAACAAGGGAACAAATTATATGTATATTGGGTTAAACGTCGTATAAATGATTACTATCATGTTAAACGCTGGTTAACCTGTCAGTTAAATAAACGAAGATAGAAATTGTTCAATCTACCAACATCTGATGATGTTATTAAAAAACAGAACTCAAGAACTAATAGCCACGAAAGAACATATTGCAGACATTCTTTGAGTATCAGGTAAGACAATATGAAATTTTGTAGTGTTGTCACCTTCATTTGCATTATCAATAAAACAACAACAAAAAATGGTTTAAATTGTGTAGAAAATCAATTTCTGAAGAGCATTAGTAGTGTTAATAGTAGGTATTATTGGGGGTTCTACAAACGAAACTTGTAAACTTCGTTCAGGTAGAGAGTTAGAGAGAGAGAGAGAGAGAGAGAGAGAGAGAGAGAGAGAGAGAGAGAGAGAGAGAAAGAAAGAGAGAGAGAGAATCTTGCCTACTTGAAACTTCTTTTCTAATAATTGTATTTGCAATGTTATAGGTTATAATAATTTAGGTTTTTCATTTGTTTAAAATCTCTCCTAATTGGAAACTTCTATTGCATTCCTTTTGTCATCTTTTATTATCATAATTATTATATTTTTGTTAAAAAACTCGCGGAAGGAATTCAATATACTATGGGCAGATTTGTTTACTTGCCCCAATTTTATGTCTAGTGGTGTTTATCAGTTATTATTAATTCTTTATATATTTTATATTTGATAATTTCAACAATTGCAGTCATATAATTCATATAAATTATTGAAAAAGTGTACAATAATATGCCTATAATAATTTCTATAGCTCTACTTTTGTTCATTATTAAAGATCAATTTACTGTTATTTAGTCGCCGTCAAGCTTATACCTTTAGTGAGCAAAAACCTTCTCGGATTTGCGAAGTATTACTTTTTACACCCTCTACAAAGCTGTAAGCTCTTTTGTCATGTGATGCCTCGTAAGTAGACAAATAAACAGTACAGAACTATTCCAAATAACGTTTTTTGTAATAATTTTTGTATAGTTCAAGATACCCATTTAATCCATATCACGTGTTAACTTTTCAGATTTCAAATAAATATCCATCTACTTAGAAACGTAATCGTATTACTTGTACATGTTACCCTAAAGTGAAATGCTTTTGTTTGTTATTGACGCATCCTTTAAAAATATTTATGTACCCACCACTAATTCCTAAGCATTACTACTGATTTCAATTTTTTTATCTATATTCCAAAATCCTGAGTTTCAAACGACAGAAATTTATACGACCGTTAAATAAGCTCGAAGTGACTACATTTTCTCATATGGCAGTGGTTGAAAGTTGCCCAAATTTGTTTAAGATGAAGAAGCAACAAAGAAGAATGTGCTGTCAATCACAACAATGCATGTTTGCACAAAAATAGTTCTAGTTACGCGATTTTTGGATTACGAGGTTGTGGCCTCTATTATTTTAACTTCCTAGTAGGTACTAACATTATTACCTACTGATCGATATTCAGATACTTTAAAAAGTTGCAAGGTACTGATTGATTCCATGAAACTGAGACTGACCCATTAAAACAATCACTAAAGGACTCCTTGCGGACTTGTTGAAGACAAAATATGTTACAGTACCTAAACTCTTTAACCAAACAATCTATGTAGTATAAAAATTAAACTTTTGGTGTATTTTTATTTTGTTATTAAAGGCAAATGGAAAATCCTATTTAGGAATGGTGTAAGCTTCTATATTATGTGACTTAAGTTAGAATCATATGGAAAACTTTCTGATTATCAATATTAAGAAAAAAATAATTTTCAAAAATGCAAATATATTTGAGGCCAATAAGGCGGTGCCTCTTGCTACAAGCCATTAGCTGTTACAACATACCGTAAAAATGTTGATTTATAGATATTCAGATCTTTTTGGGTCTGCTAGATCTACTGACTTAACAACTCTTGACTATTTCAATTTTTTTAAATCCCTTTATACAATGGATTTTTTTTAATATTGACAATAAAAAAGTTTTCTACATGATTCCAATTTAAGTAGACACAATATTTGTACATCAGAGCCAGACTATGTTAAGTCCAAAATCAGCGAATTTTAGGTTAATAGGGTAAAACACATAATTTTTAACTTACTTTTATTATTTATTTTCAGTTTGGACCTATATCAAAAAATAAACCTCTTGGTTTGGGGTCATAGGAAGTTCCATCAATATTATACAGATTTGAGGTACGAAAATACGAAGCATAGTGATTAATTTCATGACATTTTAAGTTTTTGAACAATTTCAAATAATTTAGTTTATTGGTATTTTGGTATTTTTTAATCGACTTCCAAGAAGAAGAAGGTTACCAATTCGTCTGCATTTTTATGTATGCTCAGTGATTATCCAAAAGCGGCTTGTGAAATTTTGACGATTTAAACGGCATTGTATTAAAGAATATTACAGAAAGGTACATTTTTTCTATAACGTGAGATTTACGGTTTTCCAGAAAATCAGAAAAAACACTAAGGAACTACACTTTAGTGAATTTCAATGAATCTACACACGGCCTTAATCAATTTGAATATTTTAAATTGTATTCTACAAAGAGATGTTCCAGCTTGATTCCGTATAATTTTCTATAACGTAAGACATACTTTTTTGCTGAAAATCGTAAAAGTATGTACAAAAAACCGTTAAAAATCAATGTAAACGTCAAATATCTAGCTTAAATATCAAGATATGTCATGAAAGTATATCGTACAGGGCGTTTGTAACGGTTTTCATTTCACGGCGCTTACAGAGGAATGAAATGACACAAATACCCCATTAGTTTATCGAAAATAAAAATTGTTATGTAGCGATCTTTTTTATACGGTATACGGTGGAAGATGTGTGTGGATGCATGCATCGAAATTCAATCAGTCAGCAATGTGTGTAGTTGAAAAATAGGGACAAGAAAAATTACTGTTATACAAGTAGGTTCAAAAGATTTTACATATAAATGTGATACATAAGCAGTAGTAGATATAGAGTGGTTGAAATATAAAGTGGAATAGAACTAAAGTTATACAGGGTGGTTCAAAAAATGTTCTATTCTGTGGCACACAAGTAGTTGTGTATTCAAGGTGGTTGAAATAAGAGTGAAGTAAAACTATAGTTATACAGAGTGGATAAAAAAAAGTTAAAAAATTATTTAACAAGCATATGCAGCAAGGATATTTGAGTTATAAGGCGGAGGGGTTCAAAAAATGTTAGAAGCAGTTTCATATATAGGATGATTGAAATATAAGGTGGAGTGGAATTATAGTTATACAGGGTGGTTAAAGAAATATTACATAGTGTGGATCTTAGATAGTTGCTTATACATGAGGTGTGAAGCAAAGTAAAATTTATAATTCATAAACAGAAACATTGTAAAGGGTGGTTGCAATATAGGGTGAATTAGAGTTGCACTTGAAAATGGTCCAAAGAATAAAACAAATAAAAATTTAAAAAATATGTGGAGAATATTGAAAAAAAAAAACAAATTAGAGAGAGAGAGAGAGGGGAGAAAGAGAGAAAAAGAAACATAATCAAATAGAATTGTACCTTAAATCAGATAAAATAAGAATATCTTAGAAAATGGTTATTGATTGCATATTGTATGAGGTTATATACTAGTTTAAGTCAATTTGAAATATTGTATGTCCATGAGACAGAACTTAACATATATAATAAGTCCAGAATTATTTTTTTTGCCCACAGCAAAAGAGGTTAAGTCCTGATAAGATAAAAATATAAGAGACGAATTATAATTCTATTATACTAATTTCTTTTATTACAACTTCACATATGTTCATATGTGAAGTTTTAAAAAAATATATTAAAATATACGATCGCAAAAGTTAAAATTTCTGACATTTAAAACTTAAAACCTCTCTAACTCAAAATCATCTTTTTGGACTTTACCTAGTCTGTCACTGAGGTACAGACCTATAGAGGACTACCTAAATCGCAGTGCCACCAATTTTTCAATAAGCCACGAACGTTTGAGACTTAAGATGGAGAAAATATAAAATTGTAATGAAGTCGGTAATATAGGACATCACGTTTTGGTTTTCTTCTTAGATCCCCCGTTAACCTACAGAAGCAAGAAGTAATCAAGTAAGTTTGATGTAAATTTTATTCAGTTATTTATAGGCAGGCAGATATTTTATTTACATTATGTTCAGTATTCAGCAGATTTACTTAGTTTCATAAATCATAAAATTATACTGCAAATGAAATTGAATATTGAGACGGATCTACAGAATTCTTATTGAGATTGGCTTTCGGTTATTACTTTTAAACTCCGCCATTTGATAGTTCTGAATACATTTATGAAAATTTTCCAAAGTCACAAACAGTAAAAATTCTTGGTTTTCGGCGGCATGCATAATCTAAATTCAGATTTGTTTAACTCCTTTTGCACAGCGTGAAAATGTTTAATTTTACTGGAACTCTGGTGTATGATAATTCGAAACGCGTTGTTCAAAAGTCTGAAAGTTTTTCATTTTCGAACAAATGTACCCATGAAGACATTTAATCAACGTGTTCAAAAATATCAAATCTCACTATTAATGGGAATTCTGCGAGTTCCTTTAAGAAACTGAAACTTCAAATGGATTTTAATTCACAAAGATTTATGTATTTTTTATTTTTTAAGAATATGTAAATGACAACGCGAAAAGATTGGTGAGTTAATTACAAATACCCTTAGATTTTATTAACCCTCATAAATTACTAAAGTACACTCCTAGATACGTTATTTTGGTCTCAGTTAGACTACTTTGGACATTATGTAGGTATATGCTGTACTGTATGTAATTGGACAACCAGACACCATCTTTGATTAAAAGATATTTTCAAAATATATCATCATTTATATTTTTATTGACAGTGCCCACTACTCATACAGCAGCATTATCCTAACCTTGTATAATGAGGCCGCCAAAATATGGGAATTTACAGGTTATTGGAAAAAAATAGAGCAAAAATATAGGAAATCCAAAGGATATGGGTTGACCTTTCAAGGTCAAATTCATTTCGTGAATAATGTTCATGTTTAATTTTGAACGTAGAATTTCTCCCTCTTTTGATTTCCAAAGTCAAAAGTGTGGACGTCAATTTACAAAAAAAAACATTGGCATAACCTTGAAGGACATCTCCAATGTCAATCCCAAAGTTACTATGATTTTTGTTAGGAACATTTTTCTTCCAAAATATTAGTTTCCGAGTTTTTCATACTTTATCCTAATACTATATAGTGCTTTGATGTGCACTGAGTGTAATCTACGGTGATATAAAAAATATAGCAAAAGCAGGAAATTAGAATCATAAAAAGCAGGTTTAGTATTATCGAAATGCATTTTTATCGAAAATTGCGTCAGCAATTTAAAGCATTATTATCACACAAACCTTTCCTTCGAAGTATCTCGGAGTATTTCTGCAAATTAATATTTGTGTTATGTACAGCATTTTAAAACTAATATTATTTAATAAAAATGATTTGTGCACAAAGACCTCTGCGAGGAAGAGGTTACGGTGAGGAATATATTTAATTTAATTCTAGAAGTTTCGGCAATTATATACAGCAATCAATAAAAAATATACTGAATAAAAATCGAAACTATAGTCTATTTTATGAAAATAAACAGGGTATTCCATTGAAACTGATCATATATTTAATATTTCATAGCGTTTCTAGCACCTCTAGTGTGTAACAGACTATAAAGGCTGCCCTAAATGTAGCAGTAAGTTTGCCATACTTGTTTGTACATACAAATAATATTCGTCACCTACACTGTCATACAAATAACATCCAACAAGTTTTCTAAAATATGTAGGTGCCAACATTATTTATCTCTACATTATTCCATGTTTGAAAGTTATGTTTGTACAATCAAGTTAAGTGCGAAAATGAACTGTAATATGTATGAATTGAGTTTATAAAAATGCATTTCTTTGCACAAATATATTGCATCACTACATGCTGCAACATCTTTATAATTTAGTTTGAGCAAATACGTTTGTGGATATCTTGAAAGACGTGTAGTTCAACAGAATGTTTGCGCAAACAAAGCATTCAAACCAAAATTTTTTGTTAGTACGATACGTTTGTATAAACAACTAGCAACGTCTAGGGATAGGAGACCAGTGAAAATATTTAGTTTTAAGGGTAGTGCGCTTCGTATGACATTAAAATAAGACAACTGACTTAAGAAATTATTCTAAACAATTTATAACCGAATTTCATGAATTGTACAGAGAGTTTCCTTTTCTGTGGAAAAGAAAAGCTAAATAATATAGTAATAATTATTCGTAAGGACTATAATGTTACAGTTAACCTTTCCTCGGTACTAATTGCTTCTCTCATTGTATCCTGCTTTTTTAATTTGTGAGTCGATACATTTCAAAATCATGTTAAATTGGTTATCATTCATACGTAAATAATTTTTCAAATGTGACTTTTCAGAAACTCTTAATTCGATTAGTAAATTCATATCTGAAAACTGCCCTCTCTTCGTGTACCAATAACTGCACATTTTCTTTATCTATGCATTTTTACAAACGAATGGTGTGCACGTCTAGGCAGCACACTTGTGTATGATATATCTTTTTAAAAACATCTCGAGGAGATATTTGGCAGTTGCACTACACCTTCATACATAGTTGAAAAAACATGACACACAATTTTATTAGTAAAACCAAATCCTTACGTCTAAACTACCTATTTTGTATTCTGAACAAATTTGAGTAGAATGTTTAAATCAAATACCTACATGTTCAAATAAATGTGTGGAAATTTATAGATGTTTGTATCGGATATCAACAAAACGAACTTGTACAATTAAATTGTTTGTACAAATAAGTTCCAACAACTTGAAGGTACGTTTAGAGGCCGCTTAAGAAATAAAAACATTGTGGTAGTTAGTACAGCCTAGTATTTGATAAATATCTGCAATTTTTTAAACCTTATTTGAAAATTATATACATATAGCAACTCAAAAGAACTAGTAGTCCTTGACTTTAAGAACTATCACTATGCTTTTCTTCCATTTTTGGTTCAAAACCTCACGATTCCAATCCCTAACCCCACTGCATTCAGATCTATCACCACTTCCTCCAGTCATTTCTTTCTTGGTCGTACATAACTTATATCAGGTATCCTTGGTAAGTGTTCCACCCAGTCCCTTCTTTACATTTTCAGATCCTCAGCAGTACTTAATCCTAAAAATTAAATTTAATTCTTTCAAAGGTCCACTTTCTTGACTTTCTCAACCTCTTCTTTACTTCTAATGTTTTTTTTGTCAATGTTTCTGTCTTATGCGTGAAAGACTCTTACATTCGTTCATTGTGTCATTTTGCTTGTTATAAAATCTTTGAAAATATACCTGCTTTCTTTCACTATTAGTTTTTCTGTTTCTTTCTCCCCACTTATTTGGTTGTAACTTCATTTACTTCATTCTTGGATTGTGGCATCCGCACAATGTGATCGGATATCTGGAGATATATATCAAGTAATTAGTATATTTGTTTTTAAGTTTTCGTGGGCATTAAATGTGTTAGGTGTTTCCGGGAATTCATCCGCGTAGTTAATAACTGATCTCTGCCAGGATCGATGGTAAAATTACGACGTTTCGGCAGAATCACATCTGCCTTCTTCAGGTTGGTTCGCATAATTCGCGTAGCATTCTGCTTCTAGTTACTCCAATACTAAAATTTTCAGGAGCGCGCGCGCTGTTATATAGTCACGGCTCAGCGCCTCTCGATTGCCACCGTGAACGGTTGCTTGTGATTGGCCTTTGGCGCTCAGTAGCCACGCCTCCCGCTTGCTGATTGGTTATTTCCGGTTGCGTTGCTATAGGGCGGCGCCGGGCCGGTACGGTGTTTAATAAGAATTGTCCTACAATTCGATAAGTCCTGGATTTCATTGCGTGCGTTTAGACTGTGAGGCCTCTTCGCTTCTGCCTCTCTCACGAGTTTCGATTTCGCCAGTACTCTGGTGTTCTCAAAGTCCATTCGGTGTGACGTCGTGGTGGCGTGTTCCGCAATGGATGTTGTTTTTCCTGTTTTCTTAAGGCTTTCTGGTGTTCATCACGTCTAGCTTGAATTCTTCTGTTAATATTTAGTGTTGATGTCACTTTGCTTATGAACTACCTCCTCCAAATTGAACATAACTATGGACAGTAGATCACCTTGTTGCTGTTTGAGAATTATTTAAGATTTAGATTAACGTTAATTAAGTATTTACTCAAAGTATGTTATTTCAAATAAGTTTTATTAATTACAAAGCAGTTACATACTCTCGAAAAAATACTGGGCAACAGTCTAAAGAATACGTCAGATTAAACATTGTTGTGTATATAAATAGAGATTAATTTCTACTTGCACAAGGTGGATAAACTTTTCAATACCAAACCAATCTAGTAAATACTGTCAAATATATGCATTTTTAGTCTGTTCCATAATAGCCTTAAAAATACAACTGAATTCCTTTCGTTGGATTACCCTGTATATTTTGTATATCAGTTCATTCTAGTTCAAGGTGCGTGAGTGCGTAAAGGCTCAAAAGGTAACAATGTAGATAACATTTTGACTTAACTAAAATGATGACGAAATTATTAAACATTTCCTAAGAAATTTTGAACATAAATTATTGTGATATGCCTATGTTCGAGAGAAAATCAATACAACCATTTTACTCTTAAACAAATTTTTGAGTCTCGAAATATGATTTCAGTTTACTTCATACTAGTGCACATAAAGGGAATAAAATATAGGTTATAAAATTGTAAATATTGAAGGCTTGTTAAAAACCATTTTTTTTGTTTGGCGATAATTGAACAGTTCCAGATTATTTGCAGAATATACATGCATAAGTGGCATATTTTAGTAGTTTAAACTAAATATAGAGTAAGCGTATGGTCAAAGCATACTTCATAGGAATTTCTGTAACATTATCACGGTACTATCAACATATCATCACCAAAAACGCTTGAGCTGAGAGTAGTTTGTTCTTTATAGTCTAGTCTACAAGAGCCATTTTGGTGAAATCCTGAGTTCACCGAAAATTAAAATTTTGGTGTCATTCGATTCGGATTGACGTCTAGAAGTTTTTGAAAAAGTTGAAATGGCGTCGATAAAAATTGCAATAGTTAGAAACAATATAGTGAAAAAAAAGAGTGCTTCTGTTTTTTGAAAAAAAAAGTTCGAATTTCCGAAACTGTACCTATCTCCAATATTAATAATTCTAATAGAGCCCTAAAGTTATTGCTAAAACGGGGAGTCTGGCATTCACGGGTCTGTGTCAGACACGGTAAACAAAAAAAATTAAACTTATTAAATATGAATATCAAGGAATGAAAAAAATTACGTACCTATACGTAATAAACAATATCCGCACACAAAAAAAAATATTTGAATTTTTCCATGTTTTATGCATTTGTTAATTAACATCATTTTTTAAATGAAAAGTTAACATAAAAAATTATTAAACTAAAAAGCTCAATTTTTTTGCTTCGCACAGTTGTTCTAAAGAGGTAAAAAGTTAGATTCTCGTTAGGAAAATTCAAAATTTTTAATTTTCCACTTATTTATCAACAATCTACTGCATTGAAAAATTAATAATATCAATAAAGCGTTTGCAAATTTTTTTTTTCCTTTTTTATCATTAAGCGCCACTTGAAATTATGTTTTTTAAAAAATTGTTATAAACAAATGCATTGTTTATGAAATAATGAATTTTTTTTTTCATGATTAGAAGGTTAAAAAAATAAAAAAAACCGTTTCTTAAAAAAATGTATTGCTTAAAAATGCATTTGTTAATTAACTATTTTTTGTCATTTATTATTAATATTAAATAATCCTGAAAGAAAATATTGAAGTTACAAACAGCAAAATATTTAAAATTTTCTAAAAAATAGACAACATTTTTTTTATAACTCATGCGATATGTCCTTGTTTTTATTTATTTTTGCAGTTAAAATCTCATAAACGCATTTGTTTACAACATTTTTTTAAACAATAGAAGTAAAAAATTAAAAATATATATTTTCAGGTGGCGACGCTTAATAATAAAAGAAATAATTAAGATTTTTGAAAAAAATTACAACTGCTTTATTGTTATTATTCATTTTTCAATGCAGTAGATTGTTGATAAATAGGCGAAATAGCAATAAATTGAGGGCTTTGTTAAAATTATTAATATTGGAGATAGTTTCGGGAAGCACTCTTATTTTTCACTAAATTTTTCATAAAGATTGCAATTTTTATGGGCGCCTTTTCAACTTTTTCATAAAGCTTCTACACGTCAATACGAATCGAATGACATCAAAAATATAATTTTCCGTGAACTCTATCAAGATTTCACCAAAATGCCTCTTGTAGACTAGATTATTAGTAATAAATGGAAACGGACTGCTCACAATTCTAATATTGCCTGTCGCTGATTTATAAATAGTTTTGGCAGGTTTTATTGATGACCATCGGTAGGATTTTTATAGATATTTAAACAGAAATCGGCAACTATTATTTTAAAATAGAAAATTCTGAACACCATAAAGTGTTAAAAAGTTTACAGAAACACCATTAATAATAAAATTAATCCATTGTCAAATAGTTAAGTATTAAAAATCTAATACGAGTTTATTTGGGTAGCCAAATGTATATACAGGGTGAGTTTTTTTTGATGATCAGTATGGGGATCCCGGAAACTAACGGAGATAGAGCAATGGTTAAATTGGGAAAGATTTGCAGTTTTACTGGCCAAATTTAATGACACTGTCGGATTTTTGTAAAAAGTCCTGGCTTACTAGATATTTTGAAAAAACGAAATTCTGTCGATTTAGTCAAATCCCTCTAGCTCCTTTGTTTTTGATTTTACAAAAAAAGTGTAAATATCAAAATTGAAGGGAATTGTATTCCGAATATGACTGTCATATCCTCGTTTGCGTGACAGCTCTCGTTTTTGAGATATGACACAAAATTATCTTTTTTTGAATGGACACCATAGTTGGCTGTGACTTCAAAAAATCGGACATTTTTAGAGCTTTTCAATGATATAATACTCGATATAGTTATTCATAAAAATAACGGAGTTATGGATGCTTTTCTTTCTTATTTTCACTTTTAACGTAGGTACAGTAGGTAGCCATGAAAAAGATTGTTTTCACTTTGACGTTTCTTCATTTGAGAGTAATTTCATTAGTAGGGCTGAACTGACAGTCGATATTGACAAGTTGTCGTGATAAAATGGAATATTCTAACGAAGAAAAACTGAATATGGTGGAATGTTATATCATATGCCATAAAAATTCAGTTCGTGCAGCTGAGGAATACTTTCATAGATATTTTAATCGTCGTCAACCTGGTCTATGTACATTTAAGAGGCTTTACGATAGTTTACGCAGATATGGATCTTTTACCAAACCACCAAAGGAACGTAATCAAATTAACGAAGCAGCACAAATAAATGTTTTGGCAATGGTAAATCAAAATTCATCTACATCAACTCGTGAGATTGCGGCAGAAGCTGGCACATCTCAACGAACTGTACTTAAGATACTGAAAGCGCACAAGTTCCACCCATACAAACTTTCAGGTTCTCAAACTTTGCATGCTGGTGACGAACATCGACGTATTTTGTTTTGTACATGGTTTAGAGACATGTGTCGACAATCCACAGATTCCATTAAAGGTGTTATGGTCAGATGAAACTAGATTTACTAACTGCGGTATGTTTAATAGACACAATGAGCATATCTGGGCTAAAGAAAACCCTTTCCATGTAGAACAAAGACGACCGCAGATAAAATTTGGTTTTAATGTTTGGTGTGGTATCTGAGGCCTTTTATCCATGACGAATTTGAGAACTCGTTTAGAAATTGAGTGGTTCCAACATGATGGAGCACCCGCTCATAACTTGTTATTAGTAAGACAACACTTAGATAATATCTATCCAAACTCTTGGATGAGAAGAAATTACCCATGCGAATAGCCACCCCGGTCTCCCGATTTGGCAGTTATAGACTTCTATTTATGGGGTACGCTAAAAAACAAGGTATACAAAAGAAAGTACGAGACAGTTGGTGACATAAGGGAGGCGGTATTACAAGCAATTGAAATTTTTCGAACATAAATTGTAACCATTATTCTGTACTTTAATTTCTTAAGTTTTTAGTAAGTACCTACTTATTTAGTTTTATCGTTATATCTAATATACCTAATAAAAAATCGTTCAATGTTTTTTGGAATAGTTATTAATAAATCAATCTATTTCATGGCTAACTACGTTAAAAGTGAAAATAAGAGAGAAAAGCATCGTTATTTTTATGAATAACTATATCGAGTATTATATCGTTGAAAATCTCTAAAAATGTTCGATTCCATCAAAAAAAGATAAGTTTGTGTCATATCTCATATTCGGGATACAATTCCCTTGAATTTTGATATTAACACTTTATTTATAAAATCAAAAACATAGGAGCTAGAGCGATTTGACTAAATCGACAGAATTTCGTTTTTTCAAAATATCTAGTAAGCCATGACTTTTTAGAAAAATCCGAAAGTGTCATTTAATTGGGCCAGTAAAACTGCAAATCTTTCCCAATTTAACCATTGCTCTATCTCCGCTAGTTTCCGAGATCCCCATACTGATCATCAAAAAAAACTCACCCTGTATATATCCTATACCCACTGACATAAGTCATAAATGTGAGTTGGATTCTTTACAGATGTAATAAAAAAGCCACTTGAAGAAATCAAAAATACAGAACTGTAGTCTCTTGCAGGTTTAACTGTGAAATCAACATGAAGGTAGGTATATGAGTTTAAATGGACTAATAGCAGTTTGACGGAACTTGATGGAATTCTACGTCAGATCGTAATAACCAGCTGAGCATTCAAGGAGATAATACGAAGTTATGAATTAGATACGTACCTTCTGATTAACAATTTAATTACCTGTTAAAGTTTACCTATTTGTTTATTTGTTGTTCGTAGATCGAGCACTTCAAATGTAGTCCAAAATTTTCTAATTAAATAAGTAGTTAAAATTTTAAAATAGTGCAAAACAAATATGTAATAAAACAGAGTGCATTACTAAAATAAACAAAATAGAGTTTTCTTAAGAGCTGAAATTTAGTACATTTACAGACAATGGTCAATTTTTACAGTGTAGACTTGGCAACATTGCATAGGCTTTTATTTACAAGAAATTTAATGCCATTATTCCAATTAATCATCCATCTCCATAAGTTTCGGTTATGAGTTTTACTTTTGAACGTTATTATTAATAATTCTGCAACAGCACCACCAATAGTAAAAGTGAGTTTTATCTTGCAATTTCGAGATTCGGACCTATTGTTGTATTTTACTCCAAGGGACATTAATTATTATGTCGTTTAACCTCTGTATGATATAGAGCAAGGATTTATTTTAGTAGTCACAATATTATAATTTAGCAATATTAACTCTACTTCAAAAACTTGTCACATTCATTGTCGCTGATCAATATAAGAATTAGTTATATATATATATATATATATATATATATATATATATATATATATATATATATATGTAGCTCTCTTGATGGTCCGGGTGTTCGTCCGTTGAACGGTCGCCTGACGTTTCGCCAAAATCTCACTTGGCATTTTCAGAAGGCTTTTCCTCTTCTTCCAACACGAAGGGTGGCTGCAGGTTCGGATCTTTCCGAACTACTTCGTATCCGAGATCGTCGGCTAGGTCGTTCTCCGTCTGAAGTGGAAGTGAGCTCCGATATGTGCGCGCCGCTATTTATGCTATCTTCCGAGTCCCCTCCTATTTCTTTGCCCCGCCTCCGATTGTGTTGAGGGGGCGGTGCCGTTTGTTTTGATTGGGTGACACCATTGCGTTGTCGCAAATTGTACCGATGACGTGGTTCTGTTTGTACCGATGGCGGCTTCAGATGTTCGTTAGAAGGGTGGCGTCCTGATAGTTAGCTACGAGTGACGGAATGCAACGTTGTGGTATTGTTGCGCTCTCTTTTAATTTGTTTTTCTTTTCCCGTAAGATGTTCTTCCAGGCTTGATGCAGGTGTAGAGCTTCGTTACGGTTATTGATTTCTCCTTCCTTTTCAATTTCTATAGCTTCCCTAATTGTTCTTCTTTTGAAGTTGTTTTCTGTTGCCAGATGCTTAGAGCCCTCAAAGTTGATTCTATGTCCTGTTTGCTGTTGATGTTGGAACAGGGCTGAGGTTGTGGTCTTGTTTCGTATGCTGAGTTTGTGCTCTTCGATTCAGCCTTCGATCCTACGGTTTGTTTGACCTACATATGCTCGCTCGCATCCGCCGCAAGGTATCTTGTAGACTCCGTGACTCTCTAGTGGACGTTGGTCTTTGGGATTGCCTAGAATGCTTTTTATCGTCTTATGAGGTTTGTAGGAAGTTTTGATGTTGCTTTTCCTAAGGATTCTTCCGATCCGATCTGTCACTCCTTGTATGGTGTTGTTGCTGTACCCATTCCTCCTCAAGGTCTACACCTGCATCAAGCCTGGAAGAACATCTTACGGGAAAAGAAAAACAAATTAAAAGAGAGCGCAACAATACCACAACGTTGCATTCCGTCACTCGTAGCTAACTATCAGGACGCCACCCTTCTAACGAACATCTGAAGCCGCCATCGGTACAAACAGAACCACGTCATCGGTACAATTTGCGACAACGCAATGGTGTCACCCAATCAAAACAAACGGCACCGCCCCCTCAACACAATCGGAGGCGGGGCAAAGAAATAGGAGGGGACTCGGAAGATAGCATAAATAGCGGCGCGCACATATCGGAGCTCACTTCCACTTCAGACGGAGAACGACCTAGCCGACGATCTCGGATACGAAGTAGTTCGGAAAGATCCGAACCTGCAGCCACCCTTCGTGTTGGAAGAAGAGGAAAAGCCTTCTGAAAATGCCAAGTGAGATTTTAGTTTTCAACGGACGAACACCCGGACCATCAAGAGAGCTACACATAGTTCCGTCCGTGCCAACTTGTATTCAAACATATATATATATATATATATATATATATATATATATATATATAACTTATGTATTCGTCAGTGTTATTCTACCTGATGTTTGAGGCACGCAAACCATAACTACCGAGGTTATATGTCTATTAAGATGGAAAGGCCATTTTAAGAAATTTACATCTAAATCACTACCATAATTTGTGCATAATCTGTTGCCCTAAAAATAGTTTTGTATTTCGTACCCATTTCTTAGAAGCATAAATTTACGGTATAGGAGCCTTAGCTGTAACTTCCTAAACAAAACAGAAATCAAAATTCTGAAAGCGGCACAAATTGTAGCTCATTTGTTACTTTTGTAGCTGTTATAGATTCTCAGAAACAGTGGCTTTAGTATTAAGTGCAAATTAATGAGTATGCGGCCATTTCTTTCAGCGTAACATATTAGTAGCAACATAACTACTAAATCTGCTGTTTTCAGAATGTTGAGATCTTTATTTGTCAAAAATCTATAGCTATGGCCTATGTAGCTTAAACATTAAATAGGTCATTTTTCTCAAAATCGGTAAGAGATACAAAATTGCTTGCAACGTAACAAATCAGCTACATAATATGCTATATTCAAAATTCTGATAACTATATTGGTTTCAAAGTTACAGCTTTGACTGTTATAGCTTAGATTTAAGCTACTGTTTCTTTGCATACGTTAGGGCTACAAAATTCCTCTTGGCGTAACAAATTATGAAAATTATTTAGAAGTACATTTTTTAAAAGGACTTTTCTGCCTAATAGGCGTCGTGGGTATGTGGGGTTGTATCAGAGCATCCTCTTCTCATTTTTATGTTCCAATTGTCTGATAAGCTTTCTAAAAAATTATCTTGATATTTATACGTTCTTGTCCACCCAGATAAATGTTGAATGCTTCTATCTTTTTGTTCATTTAATGAGGACAGTTTTCACTTGGTAGGTAAGAAGACCTTTGATGACGTCATTTAAAATTTAAATATTCAATTAAATATGCATTCTTTACTCTAGATTTTTTTTTAATTTTTAGTTAGTATATTATATTTTTAATTTGTAGACTCACCTCAAAAGTCTTGTGATATAATCTGGCCAGTTATCCGGAAACATTACCAAGAAAAATCCAACCGCTATGAGAACCATGCCAGCTAGTTTCATACCTTCAAAATTTGCTTCATATAAGATGACATCTAAAGCTGAAACAATTAATAAACATCTTTTGATGAATAAGTATTTCGCCGGTAGTTCGTTTTGATAATTTTACTTAAAACTGTTATTCCTAAAATGGAAACATCGTATTTGATGTTTTATTACATTTATTTTTACTGTTTGCATTTATTCGTGAATTAGTAAATTACAATTTTTTTTGTCTTAAAAGGTGGTAAATGGTATTGTTCATCAATTGCATTAAGAAAGGAACACCATCTGGGATTTCCTTGCTTTTCAAGATAGGGTATGTGAAGAGGTCAAAAATGTGAAATGACAAAAATTGTAAGTACAAAATTGTAAAAAATATAAAGTTGAAAACCGTTAAAAAATTCATTAACTTCAAAAACGCCAAAAATCTAAATAAACTAAAAATGCCCAAATGATGGCGATTTAACAATCATTAATTATAGATGTTAATATATCACGAATAAAGCCTGACTGTACTTAGGGGGCGGTCAACTAAATATTTTTAATGCAATAATAATCATAAGAAGTATCCACAGATTAGCATTTGTTATCAGACAAGATGGAGTAGTATATTTCCTGACTTTTTATGAAATTAACATTAGTTCATAGATCATAGTGGATAATCCTTCATCAGTTTTAATCTAAAGCCCCGCAATATTCTTATGGAAAATGGCATTCGGTCAAATTAGCTGAATATATAGTATGCTATTGTTTATGATGTGTAGAACAAAAGTTCTCATGAGCACCAAGTTCAAAATCGTTTGGTTCTTAAGATATGAAAGGTCAAATTGTTGGTGTGTAACTAACTCTTGATAATACGTAAACGCTGCCCCAACACGGGAAGGAAACAAATATCGATGAAAATAAATTGAAGTTTTGTAAAAATTATGTAGAATACCTAATAAAACATAAATTAATTTAGGGTCGATCAAACCAGTTTAACATATGGGACGATATGGCCTTATTTTTGGGCTTGTTAACTTACCTACTAATGACGTAATTATGAACTGCCTGACAACAATTTATCTAAATCATTTTATTAGGATAATTATTAAAGAATTTTTGCGACAGTAATATGTCATAAAAGTTCGGACTTCTGTAACTCCAATAATAAGAATAAATAACCTGAGTCTTTGGATCTTTTAGTTACTGTATATTACTAGCAAGATTAATATTTTCCAGAAATGCTGTTTTTGTTTTCAAAATTATACTAGTAAAAGGATTTAGTTGAATTGTTATGTCAGTGTGGTCATAATTTTCGGAGTGGTGTATCGTCGCTCTGCAACTTATGTCATCTATTAATCGCAACTGAACCAAGCCTGTCTGATGAATAAAGTATAGCGACTGAACCAAGCGAAGAAAACTAGCCTATATTGTCCAATAGTGAACCTATCTGATGGGCCCTAAAATAAAGTTTGTGGCTTATCGTCGATCCAAGTAGTTTATGTCTTATTATCCTACATAATTTTTATGAAACTTCAACATATTTTCATCTATATTTGTTTCCTTTCAGTGTTGGGGCAGCGTTTACATATTGAGCTCTCATAGCTAAAGCAGAAAGCAATTTTAAACTTGGTGCTCATGAGAACTTCTTTGAAAGATTCCTAGTAATTGGAGAGGATAATTAAAAACATTATCTCTTGATATTATCTGAAAATTATAGAAACTAACGCATTAAAAAAAAAATAAAAATAAACGCAAATATATGTTTTAATACACATTTCTTCTTTAACGCTATTTCAGTAATTACAATATCATCTAAAACCAATTTTCTCTCCCAGTCACAGCAACAATGTGAAACGAGAAATCTATCCGCAGATAGTACTGCGCAGGGTCAGTAGCCTGTGCTCATGAAAAAAGGAGATACTTTGCTGCATTGAGACAGCTGGTAAGGTAGGCCTCACAACCTCCAACGTGTCAAATCACATAATTTACGGAACTGAACTTTATGAAACCGGTATACCTGGAGAATCATGGGAGATGCAGAAATTCGACCACAGTATATCAATCAATCCTGAAAGTAGTGAAGTACTGTATAGATCTGAGAGGTAATACATATATCAACTTTGATACTACCAGAAATAACTGATCAAACTGAATGTAAAAAAAAACAATGAAACGTCCTAATATCTATGATATCAGAAAAATAACGGAATAACCTGGTCCCATAGAGCTAAGAACACAATCGCACGGAAACAAATGAGAAAAGAAGCTGCATAGGGATTCTGTAACTCGTTGTGGTCGAAACGTAACGGCAAATTATGTCAGTACAACGAGAAACCGATTCGGGTCACAGAACATTTAATAAAATCTGTCGTAACGTTATGATATAACAAGTTACAGAATGTAGCTACTGGTATAATGGTGAATTAAATATAAGAAATGAAAAGAATCAACTTACCCGCTGATACTGGAACAGCTGTGATCAATCCTAACGTAATAAATAAATCGTATGTTAGGGCAACACTGAAATTTCCCAACAAATTGGCAACTAAAACAGAAAAGTGTTATTTCTATTATATATATTTTTATTTTAGTGTTCCTAAATTTGCAGTACTTTAGGGTAGTGCAAAAGTGTTTACAATAATTAAAATTAACATTATTTGGTGCACTGTTTCAAAAGAAACATGATATGTGTATATAATTTTTTAATAGGTGCCTATGGAATAAAATGAGTCGGTAAAGTTATTCACAAAAATATTTAGGTCACAAGAGAAACAAATATTTAAAAAGAATAGAAAAAATACTAGATGCTATGTAGAGCCATTGATAAGCTATTAAGTTTACAAATCTAGAATTTATGTGCTTCACCGACCTTCTTAAGGATTTCGATACAATAAAATAAGAAGACATCATTAACAGAGCCAAAAAAAAACAAATACCTAAAACACATTATGAAGATGATAAACGACTAAAAGAAAGCATCATAACAGTAAAGTAAATTAGACAGTCAAAGCAGCAGGTGGCGGACACAAATTAACAAAGGGGGAAATTAAAATAATCTGCTATGCTGTCATTGTAGCAGGAATTCAAAACGATCTGCGGCAACTACTAAGTATGTTACACCAAAAGGCAAAACCCTAAACATGAAAATATCCGCCGCGTAAATGAAAGTATCGTAAAAAAGCAGTCCAATGCAAACTTGTTGAAACCAAAAACGCGAAAGACCACATAAAATATCTAAAGTCTTTTGGACGTTAACATTACAATAATATAGAAATGGAAAAACTAGAAAAGAGGAGAATAGAAGCGTTCGAAAACAAGTTTAGACGGATTTTGTTAAACTAAAATGATTCGAAATTTTGATAGTATTAAGTCTCTTTTACAATCTTATAAAAATAATATTGTTTCGTTAGGATGTCTAGATCTCTATGTTTTGGGCTAAGAGTGGCACTTTGGTAATAAATTTTTCATTATCCTATGAATTTATAGAAGTTATCATCATTAATGAACTGTGTCCCTCTTAATTTTTTAACTGTTGTGCATGTTCTCTTGCCACGATAAAACTTATACAGGTAATAACTTATCTTCTATTAGCGACAACAATTTTTTTCGGATTTCAAAAACGGATTCGTTTAAAAAATTTAACTGTAAGGCGTTATGCTCTATTATAAAATTGGTCCAATTTATGGTAGACTTTCAATTCTGTGGCTATTTAAGCTCAACGCTTGAATAATTTATGTTTTTTAAATAGTTTGTCATTTAAGTTGTTTGAAAAACGTGGTTACGGTTAAAATTAACTGGCCATAAAACGAAAAAACTTTTGCACTAACTAAAAATATTCCGTGAACTAGTTTGTATTACCTAGAGAAAGACAACTTGATGCTAATAACGCAGGCCATGGTAACATATCCCAATGTAGCGTTTCCTTTCCCATGAGGTAGAGACCAAGACACAATGGCCACAAGAACATTGCATTTAATATTCCTATTATAGAGAAGAACAGTGCTACTTGTCCATATGTCGCTTCTCCAATAACTTTTTTAAATAACACTTTGTAGACAGCAGATCCTGCAGCCGCTGATGTTGCTAGAACAACACCACCTAATGTAGGGCTACCCGTTATGCCGTCCATATAAGCGAGAAGTGCGACACCTGTGTCGCAAATTATCACAGCCATAATCTACAAAAACAAAACACACTATATCTCATTTTTTAGTTATATTACCGAATTACAAATACGATGATTGTGTACATTGTTTCCTCGCATCTCGTCGTTATTATATATTATTATTAAAAAAGCAACAAATAACATAATGAAAGTAAAATAATCAAGTAAAATTACCACATAATAGAATTGAATAAGTTTTTGCCTTATATCAAAATCATCCAAATGACATATTTTATATTTATAATGTGTCTTTCGTATACGCAATAGAAGGAAAAATCTAAATTGTGTGTTTCTACCAATAATTCGCTTAGATTTGTCTACTTCCTGCGAAGCCTGGAATGTACCCACTAACAGATATTTGCAGATTGGCCACCCCTTTCCATAATGATTGTTGCAGCAATTACCAAAGCTCCAGTTTCGGTGAAATAAGGTAATAAACACAATTAAAATACCTATTATTACCTGTAGCTCCATTCAGCTCCAACTAAAAATTATTTGTCTTCTAAAAATTATTTCCTTTGATGTTGTCAATTATTAATTACTGAAAACGTTCGTCATCCATTCTGTAATTCTGTCATTATGTGAAGCTTTTTGAAACTTTCTGGCTTGACATCCATTAAGTGGTGATTTACTTTTAAATAGTTCTTCAATTTACTTGGAACTTGACAGCATGCTGGTATAGAAACTTTCACACACTACACAATGTACTCTCTATTCACCGATAATTTATGTCAACGCAAATGAAATTTTCTCTTTTAAACTTTCATGCCGTTAGTTGCGAGATTTGAATCGCATTTTTTACATATTTATACAAAATCTAAACACTTATTCTACAAATAATAATAAATATTAGTGAGAAGTTTTTTTTCTCAACTTCTTCCCAAAAAAGTGTTTACGCTCACTACTATAATTTGATCAGTCATGATATTTTCAGTTTCGAGAACAGCTGGAATTGCGAGGTTAAGGTAGATAACTATCAAAACAATTGATAGTTTTTGTGTATTAACACCACATTAGCAGCTAACAGGCAGTGAAGAGTATAAACGGACAAGTTTTTCCAACAACACTGACAAAACACTTCTCCAGTGTAATGAAAACACTTATTAAGATACTGACCCCATGTTCTTAGAGTTCAAGAACTATTAAATTAATATTTTAATGCTAATTCAATATCGACATCCAGGAGTTTCAGGGAAAACTAGCTCACAGTGACCCGATGTCGCAAGTCGTATTGTGTGTAACGCCGTTCCTAGGATAGAATTCACGAAATAATTCGTCTATTAACTAGAATGTATTAAAGCAATTATGATGCTATCCTTTCGAGATTTTGCCATCTATCGAACGCAAGACGACATAGTATTTTTAGTCGAGAAGCTTCATCGTTTGCGCTTTCTTCAACTGATTGAAATCTCAAATAATTTTTATATATAATTGAAGTTAATATCTTATCGCGAAATAAATATCGACATCTATGAAATTACTAAATACATAATTAATTATTCCCGATTTCAATCCGTTGAGGAAATAGCAACTGATTAAGGTGGGCGACTAGAAACAATAAATTGTCTTGCGTTCAATGGATTGTAAAATCCCGAAAATTATAATGTTTATGATTTCTATCCTAGGAATCAGAGAGAACCGGCCTTACAACCAGTAAAGGCGGTGACACATTGTTGAAACGCGAATTCTGGTTGATCCCGATAATTTCTCCCACTAACTTTGTTTCTCTGGTACCTTTCAAGTACTTATCTGTTGCAGGAAAAGATCTGACGAGAGATATACCCATGTACAGGCAAAATAAACTGTATTGTCTTTTTTGACGATTGTTATATTATTTATCATTACAATAAATTTTGCACTAAAATTAATTTGAAATACTTACTCTTATACCAACAAATTGTTCATGTAATATGACCCAGGAAAGGAGGTACACAAATGAAACATTTGTAGCAAAAAGAGCCATAACGTCTGTTGCTAGAAGAATTTTGAGAGATAATATGTACATGTAGTTTGTTCCTACCCAGAGCGTACAAAAGAGGCCGCATCTTGTAAGAAATCTTGCTGAAAAAAAAAATATAAAACTCTTAACTCTAGAATGCAACAGCAGACGTATCTTAAGAGAAAAATATACAGATACTAATAGAACGTCTTTCAAGTGACGGAACTCATGGAGAAATGCTTCGTGAATTTATAAATCTAGTCATTTTATATTAATTTAATTTTAAATCAGTTATCCCCAGCCAACTGAGCTGAAATTTCACTTTATACGTTTGGTTTGGATGACAATGCATGGTTAGCTAAGTGACATCATTTTAAATTCAAGTGGCTGACTCCCTTAGATGGCCGACCAATAATTTTTTATGCATCTCCATGAGATGGCGGTCAAATAAAAGGGTTTGCTGAAAGGAATATGAAAAATAAAATGACGCCATTCTTATACTCAATATGGTGGACGCCTCAAAATGGCGAAAACAATTTTCTCATCTAACCCCATGATATGGACATCAAATGAAAGGGTTTGCTAAGAGGAACAAGCAAAATAAACTGACATCACTCTAAACTCAAAATGTCAGACGCCCCAAGATGACGGGCAAAAGTTTCCTATCTACCCCCATGATGCCGAGAGGAATACGAAAATTCAATTTGAGTAATCGGGTGAAGGATGGGGAATCACAAATAAAAGACTGCATACCTCTGTGAGATGTGCACCGTTAGCTTCGGTCTGCAATCTGTCTAGAAGAAGGAAAACTCCCAAATAAAACCCAGACAGAAGTTTCCGTCTGGAAGGATTAAAGTCAAGGTGAAGCCATGCAGACGACTGAGTGGCAATAGGGGGCAAGCTATTATATTTAAACCCTTACGCTTCTATCCGAATCACAATAATTGTCAAAATTCTTCAAGAATGCCCTGCCCTGTGTGTTATAAACTTCAGATCCTTATTATTTACAAAAAAGTGAGAAGAAAAAATTCAAGTGAACAGACAGAAAAGATTAGAATTTACTTTATTACAAAAAAAATATGAGCATGATTTTCAATGAACAAAACCGTTGCAGTTGCATGTATTATGTATAAATTAAAAATTTCCGAATTTATTAAAATCCGTTACATTCTTATTCTTTTATGTTACTTTATAGAGAAATTATAAAATTTAGTTTGTCAGTCTTATGCTATTCAAAAAATGTTGAGGATATGAACATATTATGGCATCTTTTCAGAATACTTACCCACGGTAAATCCTCTGTCTCTAAAATCCCTAATATTCTCTGACAAGATATCCGAAATAGATTCACAACGTCGGTGACTGAGCCGGGTAAGGAAGTAAAGTGGAAAGAAAAGTATCGTCCAATTTGTTACAAACCAGGTCGTGAAGAATGGAGCTTGATAAGAAGCAATCTGAAAACAACAGTTTTGTTTACATTGTAGTTTATGTAAATAGAATTACATTGTTACAATCGATTTTTTTTGTAAATAATAAACAACTACATTTGGAATTTGGACCATAACCAAAGTATTTCTTGTCATTTAAGAGCGGATTAATTTTTTTATATTCATATTCATATTGCAAGTTAAATACATTGCCTTAGGTAATATCAGTATTTATTTTTAATTCCTATTGTTTTAAATGTAAATAATACGGATTCTACCTAAATATGTAGATATAAAAGATATGTTGAAACAAAAAGGTGAAAGGAAATAGTAATACGTCATAATTTTCGTATGGCTGTTCAAGAATGGTGGATAAATAAATAAAAAATTATACACATTAAGAAATTTAACGAACAGTCCACATTTTTTGATTAGAAAAATTGCAATAAATTGACATTTAATAACAGTTAAGTAATTTTTTGTTAACTTGTATTTTGAGATTTTAGAAATCTTGGAAGATAATATAATGTCTCTAGACAGGAAATGTTATTTAGAAATTCAAACATATTGTTGTGCATTTAAATTAAACATTAAAATGTATTTATAGTTACAGTAAACACATACAGATTTTGCAGTACCAATCAGTCCACCACCGATCAAAAAAATTATCCAACCCCCCCCCGAAAATATTGTCCAACCCACCCCGAAAAAATTTTCTGGCTACGGCCTTGATTATACAGAAGCCCGTGAATGAAAATATATCTATACTATTATAAAATTGTAAGTTTGTCTGTTTTTTTGTATGTTTGTTTGTTTGTTCGGGCATCACGTAAGAACTACTGAACTGATTTTGCTGAATCTTTTTTCGTTGCGAAGCCTATAGTTTGACTTAAAATCTGGTAGATATTTTATCTCTCTAACTTGACATAAAAGGTAGATATAGCGAAAAAACTTCTACCATGTGGGGTAATTCTATTACTCAATTGGCTCCACCGCATGCACAAAATATTAGATATTACCATCAGCTTAGCTTTTATTCAAAATTCGGAATGTGCAGATATAAAATGTTTCGATTTAACAAAAATCAACATATATCAAGCGTAATTTTACAGGGTGTTCTGTATATAGAAATCTTAGAGCGGAGTAGAATTACATGGATTTAAAAAATCTAAAAAAACTTATATTTGGTGTCCTATAAGCAGCTGGATATATACGATGTGGTTGGAAATAAGAGTGAGTGGAATTAATTATACGGGGTGGTCCAAAAAAGTTATATTGAGTGCACCATATACATTTACATATAACAAGTGGTTGAAAAAGGGTGGAATATCTATACAGTGAATAAAAAAACTTAAAAAATGTCTTAGGTAAGCAGTTAGGATCTTTGAATTATTATGAAATGGGTTAAAGAAATGTTAGAAGCCGTTGTTTATACAGGGTGTTTGAAATATAAGATGGAGTGGAATTATAGTTTATGTTGTGGTTAAAAACTTGTTTTATATCCACAAGTAGTTACATATATATGATGGTTGAAATATGTAGCGGAGTATAATTACAGCTATACAGGTAGGTTAAAAAATATTTTAAAGTAATGATATGATCTGCGAGCTGTTCCATTTACCGGATGGTTGAAATATAGGGTGGAGTGGGATTCTAAGGATACAGGTTCGTACAAAAATGTTATATTTGGTGGCAAATGAGTAGTTGCATATAAAAGGTTGTTGAAATATAGGGTGGCTTACAGTTAGAATTATACAGGATGGATAAAAAATGCTAGAAAAATTTTGTTATATAGCACTTGCATATATAGAGTACCTGGAGTATGGTGCGCAGTAAAGTTATAGTTATACAGTGTAATTCAAACAAGGTTAGAAAAAGTTGTAAATGAAGGGTGGTTTAAGTGTGGAGAGAAATTATACTTTAATTTATCTTGAAAAAAATATAAGGGAAAAATCTGAGATAGCGTAGTTTATAATAAGTTGCAAAGATAGGATAGTTGAAACATAGGTGAAGTAGTGTTATGATAATTATTTAAAAAATGTTGTATTGGTTGACCAATAAGTAGTAGCGTATACAGGGTAGTTGTAATATATACAAGGTGATTCAAAAACATGCTGAACCAAATTGTCATTTTCAGTGCCTCATAAGCAGTTGCGGTTTTGGTGAAATATACTTGGCATTGATGGATTTATAATTATACAGGGTGGTAGAAAAAATGTTATACTGGGTGGCCAATAAGTAGTTGCAAATACAAGGTGATTGAAATAGCGGGTGGAGTAGATTTATCGTCAAACAGGTTGGATAATTTTTTTTGTAGGATAGAACATGAGCTGTTGCATATCTGCAATATCTGAAACATGGATCGAAGTAAAATTATAGTTCATACAGTGTGATTAGAAGTATTTAAAAATTTTATATTTGGTTGCCCCTAAGCAGATGCACATACAGGGTGGTTGAAATCTTTGTAGAGTAAAATTATGGTTATACAGGGTGGTTAAAAAATAAGTTGTAATGTTTGACAAATTGGCAGCGGTGTATACAGGATGGTTTTAATGTATATGGAAGTAGAGTTAATTATACAAAGCGATTAAACATTTTTTAGAATAAAATTGTTACACAGGGTGGCCAATAAGCAGTTGCAGTTTGGGTGAGGGTTTAAAGAGAAGTTTGGTGCTAGGGTGCAAAACTGTGTTTTTATATTTGTGGCTCACGAAGGGATCCACATCATTTCCATTAGGATGAACCAAAAAAGTTTAAAAAAATTGTTATATAGG
Source organism: Octodonta nipae (assembly GCA_034190945.1). Lineage (NCBI taxonomy): Eukaryota > Metazoa > Arthropoda > Insecta > Coleoptera > Chrysomelidae > Octodonta > Octodonta nipae. The sequence goes on along the minus strand of CM067216.1, from coordinate 166,978,244 downwards.
GTAGACCATAAACAGTTGCATTCTACTATATGGAATATCTGAAATATGGGGAGGAGCGAAATTATAGTTGTAGAGTGTGTAACACAATGTTAGAAAAAGCTCATATAAAGGTTGATTAAAGAGAAATTTTACTTTAAAAGGTGGTTAAAAAAATATCAGAAATAATTGTTATACAGGGTACATCATAAGCAGTTGCATGGCTGAAATATAGGGTAGGAAAAAGTTATTAGTCAGGTGTTCAAAAAATCATAAAACAGCAGCATATACAGAATGGTTGCAATATAGGGTCAACAGTTATTCAAGGTGATTCAAAAAACGTCGAATAAAATATTTATGTAGGGTTGCCCATAAGTACTTGCAGTTTGGGTGAAATATATTCGGGATTGGTGGATTTATGGTTAAGTAGGGTGGTTCAAACAAGTTTTTTATATAGGATAACCCATATATTTCATAAGTTATTTCTTTTTGCGAAGGCTTGAACATTCCGTACGCGGGTGAAACCGCGGGTAACGGGTAGTGCTATTATAAAATTGTAGTTGTCTGTCTGTTTGTTTGTTTGTTTGTTACCTCATCACGTAAGAACTACTGAACTGATTTTGCTGAATCTTTTTTTTTGCAAAGCTTATAGATTGACTTAAAATTTTATTTATTTTATCTCCCTACATTAACAGAAACGGTAGATATAAGGAAAAATCTACTACCATATTCCGTAATACGTAGGTACATAATTAGTCAATTGGTTCCACCGCATGCACCAAATTTTAGATACTTGCACCAGCTTAGCTTTTATTCAAAATTCGAATATGCCAATGTAACATGTTTCGATTTTGAAAAAATTCGAACTGATATATCAAGTGTAATTTTAAAGGGTGTTCCATATATAAGATATGTAGAATTAAATGGGTTTAAAAAAGGTTAAAAAAAGGTATATTAGGTGGCCCGTAAGGAGTTATAAACAATATTGTTGAAATAAGGGGTAAGTTATACGGGGTGGTTCAAAAAAGATATATTGAGTGGACCATAAACAGTTGCATATACCAGGTGGTTGAAAAGGGGCTGGAGTTGAATTATATTTATTCATGGCGGATAACAAAATGTTATAATTGTTAGGATCATAAGTGGTTGCATATACAATGTGGGTGAAATAAGGGTAAAATAGAATTATATGTATACAGGGTGGATAAAAAAATATGTTAAGTAAGCAGTAAGCATATTTGAATTTTCTTGAGCTATTATTATAGTTACGAAATGGGTTGAAAAAAATCTTAGAAGCAGTTGTTTATATAGGAAATATAATATGGAGGGGAATTATAGTTTTTAGGGTATGTTTATAACCACAAATAGTTCACAAGTTCACCAGTAGCATATTATAGGATGGTTGAAAAATGTAGCAGAGTATAAGTACACCTATATCTACAGGTGGGTTTAAAAAATATTATAAAATTGTTATGATCTACAACCAGTTTCATATACCGAATAGAGGCAATATAGGGTGGACTAGAATTCTAAGTATTCAGGGTGGTGAAAAAATATTATATAGGGTGGCCCATAAGTAATTTCATATACAAGGTAGTTGAAATATAGTGTGCAGTACAACAATAATTATACAGTAAGGGTAAAAAAAGTTAGAAAAAGTTGCAATTGAAGGATGGCTTTAATGAAGTGAGGAGAGAAATTATATTTTATACTATGCTTTAAAAATTGTGAGGTAATAGCGTAGCCCATAATTAGTTGCACAGATAGGATATTTGAAATATAGGGAAGAGTAGAGGTAAGTAGTTTAATATTTAAAAATTGTTACGCATGGTGCCCCATAAGCATTTGGAGTTTTGGTGAAATTTATGGAAAATTGAAGGATTTATACAGGGTGTTACAAAAACTGTCAAATTGGGTGGCCGTCGATGAGTAGTTGCACAAACAATGTGGTTAAAATAGAGGGTGGAGTAAAATTATAATTAACCAGTGTGGATAAAAAATTGTTGGAATTTTTTTTTTAAGATAGAACATGAGCTGTTGCAAATATGCAATATCTGAAACATGGGCGAAGTAAAATAGTATTATAGTGTGATTAAAACGTGTTAGAAAAAGTTGCATATAAGGGGTGGTTGCTCCATAAGGTGGAGACAAATTATATTTTCCATGATGGTTAAAAAATATCTCAAAAATGGTTATATTTAGCCCAGTCCTTAAGCAGTTGCATAGATAAGATAGTTGAAATATAGAGTGGATCAAATTTAAGTGTTTAAAAAATGTTATATTTGGTGGCCCCAAAGCAGACGCATATACAGCGTAGTTGAAATATTTTGTAGAATTTTAATTATGGTTATACAGGATGGTTCAAAAACTGATAGACACATAAGTTATAATGGTTGACTAATTGGCAGCAGTATATACAAGATAGTTTAAATATAGATGGAAGTAGAGTTACAGCTATAGAAGGCAGTTCTTAAAATGTTGAATACAATTGTTACATAGCAAGCAAAATTATATTTACATTTTGTGTTTAACACAATGCTAGAAAAGTTGCATATAAAGCCCGGTTAAAATGATAGTTTACGAAGTAACCCAAAAATTATCAGAAATAATAGTTATATAGCGTATAGGGTGGAGTTTAATTATAGACAGGTAATTAAAAAATGTTATATTTGGTAACAAATAAACATCAGCATATACAGGATGGTTGCACTACAGGGTGAAGCAGGGTTACAGTTATACAAAGTGGTTCCAAAAAATGTTGAGTAAAATTGTTATATAATGTGGCTCATAAGCACTTGCAGTTTGGGTTAAATGTTAGAAAAAATTGTTATATTGGATGGCCCATATAATTCATATATTATTTCTTTTTGCAAAGAACTGTACATTCCATACGCGGGTGAAAACGCGGGTAACGGCTAGTATAATATAAAATTCTAACTACTTACTACTTCGTAGTACGTTTGAACAACTGTCATATTAAGATTGCTTGTGTCATGTGGGATCAAAACTGGATTGACGTCGTCTCCAATTTCTTCTTTCGGTCTGTTTAAGTAAAGGTATTTTATACAATGAGTTGCCCCCACCCAAGAGGCTGTAACACATACTGTAACCCATATCCCAAAGTAAATCTGAAACAAACATTTTTTTTTTAATTTTAAAGTCTTGTATCAAATTAATTGCTGATTAAAATGATAATTAGCTGAGGTTTGAGGACTCACACGCTTTAAATTTTGATTATTGTACATATTGATTTAATAATTTTCCAGAAGTTTTGTGGAAAAACGAAAGGACGAACCACTAAAATTGTCAATTTCAAGAAAACTCAAACGAATGAAAATTCTACAAATGCTTCAAAAAACATTGTTCGACAACGATTCCTGATGAGGATCGAAATGTCACATCATACAGATTATCATACATTATACATCCAACCATACAGAAAAACTAGTTGACAAATCTATATACCTACTTTCTCTTAGTTAATCCTGCGACAGATGTTTTCTAAAAGAAAGCAACTAGTGTTCCGAGCCAACCGCCCTTAGGTACTACGCCTTGATTTTCAATTACTTATTTGTATATTACATAAACCACTGTGAGGAGTCAAAATCCAAATAAATAACCAAAATAACCTTAACTCTAGATTCTCGTTTCACCTATCTCGATTTGTGTTACAAACAGTAAGAGATATAAGTATTTAAACTACTTTAGATATGTAAACCAAAATGTATATACCACGTCTTTCCATTACCAGTCGTGTACCACTTTTATTAAAAAAATAACCATAGTGTTTTGATATAAAATACATCTTTATGGTGTTCAATTGAGCTTAAGTTTTGCATACGTCGTCACCAATCTAATATTGTCGTATAATTGAGCTGGTAATGAATTAGTGCAACCCCATCGAGTTTGGGCTTGTTTAATTTGTTCTGACACGTCTGATCTTAGATGGTATTCTGGATGTGAGAATGGAGCAGAAATATGGCCAGGGGAGGTCAAATTTTGATTTGACAACATCATAATTAATAATAGAAAAGAACTAATTTTATTCACCCTTTGAAACACATTACAATAATTTGTAACAAATTTCATGAAGATTTTACTGTAGGTGTAGGATCAAAATTGGATCAGTACTATAATAGCGGCTCTATTTGGGGAGAATGTGTTATGGATATGTTCTATACAATAGACGGACAATGTAAAGCGATATGCCATATTGATGTTGATCCAAGAGGTCAAAGATAAAGAAGAATGACAGAAAAAATAGGCCTATATTCGGAAGTGAAGCAAAGAAGGAGGCGATGCGATAAGAGACGACAAATTATTTGGTGAATTGTGCGTTGTGTTAGTGAATAGCTTTAAAAACTTACCGACTTCAAGACATAAAAACAATAGTGACACTAAAATGTAAAAAATAATTCAGTTTGATATTTTAAACGAAAAATAATATATGTTCTACAAAACTGTTTGACGTTGGGTGCCAAGCCAAAGAAATATTAGTTATTGATATGTTTAATTCTTCGATGTAGGCTGAGATTAGGCACTAGGACATGGTATACGTATACTTAGAATTCAATGTCGACACAGAAATTAAATACAAACTAGCTTTTCAAAAATTATCGACTTCAATGCATATTAACGATAATAATAGTTTTATAAATCAAACTATTTGTGTTATTTATATTTTAAACGTATAATTTTCAAGCTGGTACAAACTTCAAACACAGTTTCATATAACATACTTTTTCACGAACCTCATATACAATCAAAAAAAGTGACATGTGTCGATTTTATTTTAGGTATCAGAAAACGCAGATCGTTCTATTTCTTGAAGAATATACTTTTTTATTAATATCTGGGTTACAGAACTACATTCGTTTCATAAAAAATGTGGATACATATATCCAAATAATCCGTAAGGCACAAAAAGCGGAAATTTTGTTGAGTTCTCTCGTAAAGCAACTAGTTTGGGTTGTTGTTCATTTGAGTGGTATTCTTTTTTAGTGTTTATTGTGCTAAAATCAACTTTCAGTGACGTCAAGCCCCCCCCACAAATGACTCCCGAATCCGCCCCTTATTGTGAGGTATATAAATGGGTCATTATGAAGGAGACGTGGTGGAAGTTGAGTTGGCAATTGGCAGTATTGAATTTTGAGATCTTTAGTGCTTTGTGAATAATAAAATTATAGTTTGACATACGAGTGTAAATAATGAAGCTTTATTTTAATACTTAAATTAGATTGAACGAACCCAAAGAATATGTAACAATATATTAGGAGTTTGATCAATTAGGAGGAGTAGTACCATTTGATTTCGATAGTCCCGAGGACTGTCAACAGTTCTTATACAGTTGAAAAAGTAACATGTCATGATCGCAGTTTGGGTTTCAGCCTATGCAGATCTTTTCATGAAAAATATATGTATTTTTTCATTTAATGAGAAAGTTTTCCATTTGTATTTAACTGACATAATAATTATAGTTTAACAAAACTAAAAAATACGCTTTAATAGCAAACCAAACTAAAAGCAGAAAATAATTTTTAATTATGAGCAGTTTATATTACAACAGTAGAAAGTAAAAAGCCTGGGGTGCTTGAAATATTAAATTTTACAATTATTCTATTGGCAACTATTTATAAGAGAGTTATGCAAATATAGTGAAATGCACCCCACGCTTTGTACTTTCTACTGTTGTAATATAAACTGTTCATAATTAAAAATTATTTTCTGCTTTTAGTTCGGTTTGCTATTAAAGCGTATTTTTCAGTTTTTTTAAACTATAATTATTTTCTAAGTTTTTAGTCTCTTATGGATATATTTATAATTAAAAAGTTTACTTCATGTTTGCGTAACCTTTCCATTTCATTGCAGTTCTACTACTGCCAACTAGATGGCAGTAGTTAATAGACGAATTTGTATTTAGTCAAGAACAGTGACAAAAAGACTACAAGCGGGAGAATTCAACTTGAAGAATTGTATTGTCATCGGCTCTTGACACGTGTGCCAATTTTCAACTTAATTGGACTTCTTTAAGTTGGTGAAAATTACGTTGCAAGTTTCCGTTACATAGATAGATACATACGTACACATCGACCTAATAAAAGCGTATTAAAAACATTTTATATATTTTGAATTAATTTCATCACAGATTTCGACAACGACAATTACTTTCATTTAATGATCTTCCTACTCTCTTGCCAAATTTTGCTGTAAAATATCAACTTTTTTCCCATTTTCATTAAAAAAATATATGGAACCACTTCGAGCTCCTCTTTAACAGAATAAGTATAGTTTAAACTATTCAAATTAGTTGAGCCGGTTTCGAGTAAATGGTGAACCCACATAGGTAAAAAAGGAACTTATACCCAGACGAATTGAGAAACTCCTCGTTTTTTGAAGTCGGTTAAAAAATACATTATAAAAACTCCAAATAGTAAAAATTTAATTATTATATAGCAACTTATTTTATTGGCATATAACTACTGAAATTACCCACAATTTACCTAAGTCTATGAAACAGCATGGATATTTGTCATGGCACTTTTCTACACTTTTAACCGATTGCATTTTGGTGGAGTATTGCCAAGACAACTTTTTCAAGGGTTTATAAATCCTATGCGATTTTATTAAAATATTGAAGTTAACCGATGGATCTGTATACGGTGACGGTGGAAAAGAATTGTGGAGATCTTTAGTTAAATACAAAATCTGAAATTTAACAGTTATTAAGTAACTATAATCCCGACTTATTATAAAAAAATAAACTTATTGTAGGCCAGTGAATATTTAATTGGAGAATAAAAGCATTCGTACATTAGATTTTTTTCAATTAATTTGAAATTTCTTCCAAATAATTCTCTATAAAATTATCTACTAACATTGTTAAATTAAAAACGATAAACAAATAAAAAAGCTGTTGCAGAAAAACATGAAGGCTGAGCTGAGTTTTAGATATTGTTTCCAAAGTTAAAAAGTGTGCAAAAATGGTCTTAACGTTTCATGAAAATCGTTCAAGTAGTTTTTACGAAGTGCCCGAACAAACAAACAAACACAGTCAGAATTTTGCATATCGATAGAGTCAAAAGGTTTTCTTTTAAATGCTTTGTTTGCAAGCAGCAACAATTATTTAATATGAAATTAATAAAATATTTTGTTTCCTGAGCAGGAAACTTTCAATGAATTGTTACAACTGAGTAATTCATTGCAGAATAATGATTTGAGTAAAGTAAATATTTTGATGTCAACAATTATTACCTAGTTGGCGTTAATCGCACATATATTTAAATATAACATGTTACATTTTTATCGAATTATTATATTGCGTCAGGCAATAACGAAAGCACATGAGTTTCATGATTTAACTGAGTGCTTTATGTGACTGTTAGTATTTAGTTCTTGAAAGAAATCTTAGATCAATTGATATCGACTGTGCTGCAAGAAATTCAAAATAATAACACGCAAAAACTGCTCACGCAACACTATAATAGTAAATTGTTTGTTTAAAGTTTAGAAAAAACACATAATAGGCAAGATTTGCTTATAAGAATATGTCGATTTTATTGAAACGAAAACTTTTTAAAGGAGCCCCACACTTAAACATATGAAAATAGGTGAGTATGATAGTGAAATGCAAAAACTGAAACTGCATTTGTTTCGACACTTCGTTCCGGACGACACTTAATCTTAAATAGCCATAAAACTTGGTAAACAAATATAACATCCAATTAATACATAATAAACATCAAATTTCCTGTTTGCGATATTTTAAATTAGAGACTTGACATACGTCATACGGCAAAAAAGGTCAAGTTTATATTTGTTAGAGGATAAACTAGAACTCCCTAAGAAAGGTTAAGTTTATAGATAAGTAGACTTGTGTCTACCATGACAAACGTTACATGGGGATTAAACTGAAAAAGTGCCCAGTTGAAGGCATTAAATAACGAGTTCAAGAAGTGACCAGAATGGAGCTGTTGTAGAAAAAGTGTTTGATGAGAATTGTTACATAAAAAATAATATTAATGTTAAGCCATGGGTTTTGTCATTTCCTAAGGATATATATGTATGAAAAATTCTAAAAACTTTTACGTCATTAGGATTAGTAATCAAATCTTAACAAAATAGTGACAATTATTTTAATTTTCCTAAAATGTATGTACATTACTAAGAATGACATAAAGAAGAGAGAGAAACAGAGAGAAGGAGATAAAGACAGAAGGAAAGTATATTATTTCGGAAGAAGCTTTCACTTCCATCGTTCAGTCTTTTTTACGATTTATTCTACTGCTTTCAAATATTTACTGATTTTTAGGGTTCCGTATATACAGTATACGGATACCCTTATAATATCACTCAGGATTTCTGCCTCTGTCACATCACAGCAATTTTCTCCTAAATTACTGGACGGAAGAGGTTGAAATTTGGTATGAAGGTATAGTTTGGTGACTTGATCAGGAGCACATATCGCAAAAGAAGAAATTTTGATTTAAGGGGTACTTCTGGGGGGAAAAACTAAAAAAATCGACCGTTTCCCCCCTGATCTCCGAAACTACTGAACCTAAAATGTTGAAAAAAATAGAAAATATAGAACGTTGCCCGAACTTTACAGGAAAAATAAGGAGAAACCATTAATATTAATTTTGGGGGGCAAATTATAGAATTAAATAAAAATTTAAAAAAAAATTCAAACTCATCATGTAATATATCAAATGAAAGGTCTCATTCTGAGGAACACAAATATATTTTTTTCATATTTAAATAAAAATTAATTAAAAAGATATTAAAGAAAATATACCAAAATTTACCCATTCCCCCCACCTTATCTCCGAAACTATAAAACGTAAAATTTTGAAAAAAAATGCTTTTATAGGATATGACCTGAAGTTTACTGGAAAAATAAGGAGAAACATCTACTTTTCATTTTGGGGGGCAAATTACAGAATTAAATGGAAAATATAAAATTAAAATTGTTTCTAACCCATCATGTTATATATCAGATGAAAGGGCTCATTACGACGAAAATAAACATATTTTTTTCTTATTTTTAAAATAAATAAATTAAAAGATATTAACAAAAATATAAAAAAATTTACCCATTCCCCCCCCCTTATCTCCGAAACCATAAGCTGGAAAATTTTGAAAATAAAATAGGTATAGCGCCTCACCTAAACTTTACTGGAAAAATAAGGAGAAACCCCTAATATTCATTTTGGGGGGCAAATTATAGAATTAAATGGAAAATAAAAAATTAAACTTGTTTCTAACGTATCATGTAATATATCAAATCACAGGGCTTATTATGACTAATACAAATATATTTTTTTATTTTTTTTTTTAAATAAATATTTTAAAATATATTAAAAAAAAACATTAAAAAAATACCCATTCCCCCCTTTATTCCCCAAAATATAAGACCTAATTTTTTTTATTTACAGGAAAAATACGAAGAAATCTTTAATATTAATAATGGGGGGCAATTTATAGAAATAAACGGAAAATAAAAAATATTTTTTTAACGTGTCATGCAATATATCAAATTAAGGGGCTCGTTATGAGAAATACAAATATATATTTTCAAAATTAATTGTTTACAAGATATTAACATAAAGATATAATAAATTCTCATTTCTCGCTTTATTTCAGAAACCATACTACCTAAAATTTTGAAAATAATTAGGGGTACTGGGGCTCACTTGAAATTTATAAGAAAAATTATTAGAAAACCTCCATGGTAATTTTAGGGACAAATTATACAATTAAATGGAAAATAAAAATTCAATTTTCAAACGAATCATGTAATATATCAAATAAAAGACTCATTATGTGAATTACAAATATATCATATTTTTAAATCATTTGTTTAGCAAAGATATTAAACATCGACTTAATTCCCATTTTAGAAACTATACTATTTAAATTTTGAAAAATATATTTTATTTGTATTTTTAAATAATTTGAATAACATATTTAATAATTTATAATTTAAAACTTGACCTATTGTGCCCTTTATACAGCGAATCTTGAAGGTGGTACGGAACCCTTACAATGCGAGTCCAACTCGCACTTGACCAAATTATTTATTTTAAAATAACTTAATTTCAAGTATTGAAATGTTTAAAATGTTTTACTGAAGTAACGAAATAGTAAGTTGGACAAGATAGTAAGCACTCTATTTGGCCCTATTCTAAAATTGTTCAGTTTTCCCATCGCCTCAATTGAAAGTATATGCATCGATTTATGAAATCAAATATGTTACATCCTATGACGGAGTATGAAACTTTATTCAAGCATATGGGGAGATAAAATTTATTTGTAAAGTTTCACGTGAACATTTTTCCAGGAAGGGCTTCTTTACAGAAAAAGAATGTATATGTTTTATATTGTTATGGTAATTCTTCCATTGCTTAATTCTATTCTTATCTAAACAACTGCTACAACCTAACGATATCAACTAAACCAAAAATCTGAAGAATATTTTGTGTTCTTGAATATCATATACCGAAACGATGACGAAAAAGTCTGGAAACCCCTTCCTAACCTGGAATAATTAAATCTTGGAGAAAAATGTATAAACGAGAAAGTTATAGGATTTTGAGAGGAAAACCTTATATTGAAGTCAAACTTTACCTCGTTGGAAACATAATTAAATTTTGGTTAGGTGAACATGAAGGTAGACTCTCAAAATGTTAATATAAATATTGTGAATGTATACGTAATAACGTTTTTGTAAACTGGTGATGGTAGACGATAAAAAAAATAATTTGGTCAAGTGCGAGTTGGACTCGCACACTAAGGGTACCGTACCACCTTTAAGATTCTAATATTCCAGTTTCAGACAAGCAGGGAATGAGTGCATTTTCTTATATTTACCCTAATATCTCTTAAAGGAAGCGTTATAAAAAATATACACTTTTATTTTCCACACATAGACTTTTTATTTTATCTGCTACATGATTCCCTTGATTTTTATAAAAATTTATATTTAATTTTCTAATTAACATTAGAGTCTTATTTTACTAATAAACTTTCAGTTAAGCCTTTTATAATCTACTGTCTCAATTTTAGATAAAGGAGAAAGTAGGTCAAGTTTTAAATTATTAAATCTTTTAGACCAATTATTTAAAAATACAAATAAAATATATTTTTCAAACTTCTAGATATAGTGTAGGTTCTAAAATGGAAATTAAGTCCATGTTTAATATTTTTGTTAATGTCTATTAAACAAATGATTTAAAAATATGATACATTTGTAATTCACATAATGAGCCTTTTATTTGATATATTACATGATGCGTTTGAAAATTTAATTTTTATTTTCCATTTAATTCTATAATTTTCCCCCAAAATTAATATTGAAGTTTTCTAGTATTTTTTTTATAAATTTCAAGTGAGCATCAGTACCCCTAATTATTTTCAATATTTTAGGTATTAAGGTTTCGGAAATAAAGCGGGAAATAATTTTATATATATTTTTTTTAATATCATGTAAACAATTAATTTTATAAATATATATTTGTATTCTTCATAATGAGCCCTTTCATTTGATGTATTGCATGATGCGTTAAAAAATATATTTTTTTATTTTCCGTTTAATTCCATAATTTATCCCCCAAAATAATACTAGGGATTTCTTAGTATTTTTCCTGTAAACAAAAAAATTTTGGTCTTATAGTTTGTGGAATAAAGGGGGAATAGGTATTTTTTATATTTTAGTTAATACATTTTCAAAATATGTTTATTTTAAAAATATGAAATAAATATATTTGTATTCGTCATATTGAGTCCTTTGATTTGATATATTACTTGACAAAACAACTTTAATTTTATATTTTCCATTTAATTCTATAATTTGCCCCCCAAAATCAATATTAGGAGTTTCTCCGTATTTTTCCAGTAAAATTCAGGTGAGGCGCTATACCTCTATTTTTTTTTCAAAATTTTACAGCTTATGGTTTCGGAGATAAGGGGGGAATGGGTAATTTTTTTTATATTTTTGTTAATATCTTTTAAATAATTTATTTTGGAAATATGAAAAAAGTATATTTGTTTTCGTCATAATGAGCACTTTCATTTGATATATAACATGATGCGTTAGAAACAATTTTAATTTTATATTTTCCATTTAATTTTGTAATTTGCCCCCCAAAATTAAAAGTAGAGGTTTCTCCTTATTTTTCCAGTAAACTTCAGGTCAGACTCTATACCTCTATTTTTTTTTCAAAACTTTACGTTTTATAGTTTCGGAGATAAGAGGGGGGGATGGGTAAATTTTGGTATATTTTCGTTAATATCTTATTAATTAATTTTTTTTACAATATGAAAAAAATATATTTGTTTTCCTCAAAATGGGACTTTTCCTTTGATATATTACATGATGCGTTTGAACTATTTTTTTTTTAATTTTCATTTAATTCTATAATTTGCCCCCAAAATTAATATTAATTTTTTTTCCTTATTTTTCCTGTAAAGTTCGGGCAACGTTCTATATTTCCTATTTTTTTTCAAAATTTTAGTTATTCCCCCCAGAAGTACCCCTAAAATCAATTTTTTTTCTTTTACGATATGTACTGCTGATCGGGTCACCAAACTGTACATTGATACCAAATTTCAAACTCGTCCGTCCAATAGTTTAGGAGAATATTGCTATGTTGTGACAGAGGCAAAAATCCGGAGTGATATTATAAGAGTATCCGTATAATATACAGACGGAACCCTAACAAGATCGGTAATGATATCAAAAGATGATCATTAACTATGGCTTTTTATTCGATACTTCAAATCTCAGCTACAGCTACCTGGACGAATAGTGTCCACTTAAAAAAATCAGATACCGTCCTAATAATGTTTGTCTGTATACTTGAAAATAATAGTCTTCATATAGTTTAGTACGTGTCAAAAATGAACCTCCATATTGTGAGCATGGGAACTGGTTATAATGAATTGGATCACTAGTAGTGCAGTGGTGGTCTTTGACAACCAATTTAAAGGTGAGACTATCTAATGGTAGGTCTGTAGCAGGACTGACTACTCATCCCCAATGACTTTTTTTGACTTCGAGGTATTTTAATGTGTTGCTGCTATTGATTTTAAATATGCTGTAGAGGGGGGTGAATTTATTTTAATGAGGATTTTTAAGTTCGTACACACAGATCTGTTGGTTAGTGAGCACCGAGAAATTGGCTTGGCCTACAAATTCCTTTGAGAATAGAAAGACTTGTTGTTTATATGAGAAATAGGGTATTGACAACAACAATTCTAAACATCTGTTCTATGTCTAGCCTTTTTGACTAAATCACATTTAATTAATTTGTTTACATCATATATATATATATATATATATATATATATATATATATATATATATATATGTTTGTGTATACTGTTTCACGGATGGAAATATGTGGTTGATGATTTATTCCGGTGTACATCCGTTCGTCTGTATTCGTTTTCAAACGAATACAGACGAAGAATACAGACGAATAAATCATCAACCATATATATATATATATATATATATATATATATATATATATATATAAACCTAAATAACGAACATTTCCCTTAATATAAAATTGCAATATCATCGTATTGTTAGCTTTAATTGTTTGCTTTTGTCGATTCAACGTTTATACTGAGCGTGTAGTATTCACCATTCAGTTAGAATCGTAAAGTCATACTGTGAAGTGTGGTCCTATTTTTGGCCAGAAAATAATTAAATCATCGGAACAATGTACCACATGGTGCCTTTATCGAAAACTTGAATTTTTATTTTGATTGGGATCTGTTATGGATATATAGTCACAATAATATGCACAAATTTAATAGTCCCGTAAGTACTAATTACATATACACATCCTAAATCATATAAAACTATGATTCCTGACTTCCAAAGAGAATTCTCTTGTAAATGAGACCCTTTGATGATTGTATGAAGAAATTCAGAGTCAGGTAAACAACTGTTACATGTTACAAGTGCGTAATACTGTCCATTACTAATTCATCATGAATCTCGGTGCAGGTTTAGATGCTGTAAAGTACGAGAAGGATAAATGATTCCTAAAATGGATATCTTTAAATCTAAATACACGAGAGCAAGGGAAAATGGATTTGCTCTTGATATTGAAACAAAGAAAATAAAGTGTTGAATTTAGTTTTAATAACTGCGCTTAAAGCTGCCGCTACATGAGCTGAAATCAGTGTTTGGATTTGTAAAGTTTGTCTTCTAAATGTTATTTGTGGCATATTCTTGATTATTTTTATATGTTCTTGGGAAATAACACCACAATTGAAACAAAAATTCAAGGAAAAACCAAAGGTTTCCAGGTCTATTCTGACGTCGTTTTCAATGGCTTTAAACATGTATTGAAAATATAAAATGTAAAATGAAAGTTTGACATAAGAAAAATTTGTTTTTTTTTAGATAGACAGGTACCACAAAAAATTCTAAAAATCATGCACTACAGTTAAACAGTTTTCAAGTTGGAAGAACTTTACAGAGTTGTCTTTAGAATTTATAAGTGGCGTTCCTAGGTACGACCTTGATATAAGATAGCGCATTAACGCCATAAAGGAAAATCTAGGAAAAATCTTACTTAATGCCGATGAGAGACAAGAACCCATGGCTATGCCAAAATCTTGTTGGTAATCGTTTAATTGAAAGTATGTAGTTTTGGTGCAATATGTTAATATTTTATCGCGAAACGAAATCTGACATCCAGGAGTTTCAGGAAAATCTAGCTCACAGAGACTCCAAATCGGGAGTCGTACTGTGTGTAACGCCGTTTCCTTGTGATTCCTAGGGTAGAAATCACACGAAAAAATTTGTAGGTTTACTAAAACCTGTCAAAGAAATAAAGATGCTAACTCTTGGAGATTTTTCAATCCACTGAACGCAAGACAATATATTGTTTCTACTCGAGAACCTTCATCAGTTGCGCTCCCCTCAACTGACTGAATTCTCGAATAATTATTTATGTATATAGTACATATAACTGAATTTAATATTTTATCGCGAAATGAATTCCTACATCCAGGAGTTTCAGGAAAATCTAGCTTACAGAATTTTTTCGTGACAAGTGAAGTTCTCTATTCGTCTGCGTAAACAGTGTGTCTACTTAAGTTGAAATCAAGTGGAAAACTTTCTTATTAATAATATTTAGATAATTCTTAAATATCAAAAAAAAACTTTACAGTAAAATTTGCTGGAGGAGAGAGTATGACATGAATATAATTGAAATAAAATCAAAATGAATGATAATTACAGATTTCAAAAAAGATTTAGTTTCTCAGTTCATCTGTATAGTCAGTGTGTCGTCCTCTTAAGTTGGAATCATCTTATTGCATATTAATATTTGAAAAAAAAGTTATTCGTCATAAAACTTTAAACGAAATCATCACGTCGCTTTTTTCATAACATTCGAGGATAATCAAAAAATATCAATGTTGGCAATATCGTAAATTGTTGTGAAACAAATTTAATTAGAATTGAAAACAGCATCTAATGAAGTCATTATATCACTAAAAATTGTAAATTAAAAAAAAAACAAAAGCTGACCTTATAAAACACAACAGAAATACTAAATAGTATAAATTAAATAAATAAGTTTTAAATAATTAGGTAGGTATAATGTTTATGTTCTGCCTTGCAAAATCAGAATATAATTGTGGCAAAAAAATTATTCCTTAGCTCGTGTTTTTTGAAGTAATTTTTTTTAATAATTATGGGTGCTGTACAAAATATGATTAGTTAATATTGCTGAGATAACTAGATAATTATTTTTGCTCAAGGTTATTTGCATCATCTCCTAGTTTTCCTTTGAGTTATATTCTAAATTGCGATAAAAAATAAAATTTTGAAATTCAAAACATAAAAAGTAATTGAATATTCAATGCTGGGTTCACATCTATTACGTCTTGACATCAATTATAAATAACTTCATCATCGTAGCTACTTGTCTTCCTCATAATTTATTAAATAATGAACAGAATCTATTCTTCATATATAACATAATAAAGATTTACAAAAATTTCGTCTAAATAAGTCCCAAATTTCTTGATAAAATAATCGGATATCACTGATAACAACAGAGACAGTTTTCAAAAATATCTGTTTTTTAACTGTCTAGAATTGTTGGTTCTGAAGAATTCAAATGTTATACTGATATTACCTAAAATCATATTCCTCTATAGCTAACATTTTTTACAAAGGGAATAAAATTAGTTGGGCATTTCATAGCTATTAGAAATGAGTCGTTTCACAAAAAAGTTCACATCCTTTCTAACTATTTTGAAGTGTTTTGCATAGGACGATGTTGCGAGTGAATTTAGGCGTATGGATCGATAAAGAAAGTTCTGAAATAGATGGTAGCTTCGCTCTTCATACGTGTGTAGTAAATGTCTCTATATAATAAGGCTGGAATGTACTCAAAAATATAATAGGAATGTCAGGCAATCTGACAAAATTAAATTAATTTTTTAGATTCTTAAGTTAAATCTTACTATGAATTAATTACTAACAAGTATGATTCAATACCCAGTAAAATAGTGTGTGGTAAATATTGAATAAAAATACCCAAACTTGACCATACATCTCAATTACTCATTAGTTTAATAGATTGCTTCTAAAACATTATCATACTTCTCTGAAGTTTTCAATTCCTTAAGTGATTGATTCGTCGTTTCACTCTTATCCATTATCTTCAACATCCATTAAAGGAAATTGTCAGTTTTTTTTATATATTTGTAGCAGTTTTCTTATGGATTCATATGACTACAGTCTGTTTAATTTTTCTGATACATTTTCTTAAATCCTTAAACTGTGTAGGTGTTTAGATTGAAGATGCCTGCAGTGGAATAATTTCCTTTAAAATATAGGGATTTATTTATTTTTAATCGGTCCGATATATACAGGCTGGTCTAAAAATAAAGTACCACTCTCAATTTACGTTATTTAACTGGAAACGCCTATTGTGCATTTAATTTTCACGTCGATTCCGAATTCTAAATATGTACCATGTCATATGCCTAAACTCAAACATTATTGAAAAAAGTACAATGAAACATATCAATAACGAATAGCTAAAATTTCCTTAATTAAAAAAATCTGTGATTCCGAAAATGAGTGATTTATTACAACAAAGAGAACAACACATCAAAATAAATGACTATGACAGGAATTCCTACGATAATTTGTGGAATCGGTATTCAGCCGATATTTCGGGGAATCCGTAATATTTCTTGACGCGAGATGTAAGACCGACATCTAGGATTTTAAGGGAAACTAGTACAGAGAGGTTCCGCATCTGGAACCGTTCCGTGTAATTGCTGTTCTCCCGGTTAGAATGTCACCACAAAATTTTTAGGTTACTTCACCTGTCAGAGATATTGAATACCCTCTTCGAGGTGTCATTCTTTTGTACGCAAGACAATATGTATGATACATATTGTTTCTGGTCGGGAAACTTCATCAGTTGCGCTTCCCACAATAGAGTGTCCTCTCTCATGAACATATTTATTTTTCTTATGAAATTGTAAAATTGTAAGTATTTTTTATTTTGTTATTCAATAGACTTGTATGCTTGAAGTGTGGGAGCTGTTCCCTGGCTACTCTTCCTCTAGCAGAATTGTTCTTGGTCTTTTGAATTTAAAATCAATTGGATTATAATCCGCCATTTGTCTTATTCTTTTGTTTGAATGTGTCTGAAGGGCCCTGAGAGATTTCTTGCTCATCGGTCTGAGATGTTCCCTAATAGAAAGTATCTTTAGACTGTTTCTGATATCGCGATTCCTCATATAACATTGAACATTCGTGATTGTTTTAAGTATTTTAGACTGTGTCGCTTCAAGTTTTGTCATGTGTATTCGGGCATCCTGACACCATGCGGCTGAATTGGTCAGCCAAGTGGCCAGCGAAGACTTTAGCTTTCTCTGCATCAGTATAGGCTATACCCTATGTTCCTTGTAGTGGAGGAATTGCCTTCTTTTTGCCGATTCGGCGCTTCAGTTTCCAAATCGGGGCATAGTCGTCTTCTGTGATACTTTCTAGTACTGCTCGTTTCTGTGGTCTTGTGATTTTATTGAGATTTGACTTTGTAGTTGGTTAACCTCTGTTTTTAACCTCGTGTCCATAATGGTCCATGTCTGTTTTTCTCTCTTATGAGAGTTTTTATGTCCGCTGGTATACTGTTGATGATCTTTTGTTCACCCTAATGGTCGAACTTATCCGCGTGGCGGATTTAATATCGGCTGTTATCATTTCCAGTTCAT
Source organism: Octodonta nipae (assembly GCA_034190945.1). Lineage (NCBI taxonomy): Eukaryota > Metazoa > Arthropoda > Insecta > Coleoptera > Chrysomelidae > Octodonta > Octodonta nipae. Next base: position 166,960,007 of record CM067216.1, on the reverse strand, counting down.
TGTCGATTTTATCTTTATTGTTTAGGACAGGCATTGGAGGATCGACTTTTAATAACTGTTGCCAAAAGTGATCCCAATTGATGTGCAAACTAGTAGAATTGGTTGGAGCTGCTTGCCAACTGTCCAAGTGTAATAGGATCGGGTTATGGTCTGAGCTTAACGCTCATTGGGTTTCTACTTGTGCTAACTTATCTATGTTCTTGATCAGAAATATGTCCAGCACGTCGGGCTGGCTACAATCTTGACCCTGGAATGGTGGTTCGGCAGGTCCAATCGCTATGTACTTGTGGCGGTCGGTAGGTGCAGCTAGGATTTTCCCCCTTTGTGTTGTTAATCGTGAGTTCCACCTAGTATTTTTGGCGTTCAGGTCACCTCCTAGTATGATACGTTGGTCATAGCTAAGTATTGCGTCTAAGTCACTTTCTAGTAGTGGTTGGCAGCGGCTGTTATATGCTGCAATCACTTGTTTTATTTGTCATTTCAATTTGTACCACTGTGTTCTCTAAATTTTTGGTGCCGTAATTTCTGAATCTAATGTGGTTGATGGAATTTCTGATACTGCTACACCTCCGCCGGGTCTGGTTGATCAGTCTGATCGATATACTTCGTAATTTGGAATATTAAATTGGCATGCTTCCTTCAACCATGTTTCAGCCAGTAGGACGACGTCGCAGTTTTGTTCTCTAATGTAATGTATAAGTTCATTTCGTTTGCGTCTGACGCCTCTAGCATTCCAGGCTATAATCCTTAAACTGGTCGTATTATCCATTAAATTGGTACATTTGTGACATTAAATACATCATATTTTTAATCATTTCTTGCATTTTTTGAAGTGCCTGTTGGGGTTTGACTTGACTGGTAGGTGTTTTTAGTTGCGGGGTTGTGTCGATGGTGTTTGTTGCATCTTGTGCGAATGATTTCGCCTCTACAGTTCGCGCCTGCCCTTGTTGAAACGATCGACCTGGTTTCTTTTTTGGATAACCTATGCACCCTTTATAATTAGCTGGATGATCCAATCCGCAGTTAGCGCATGTGGCTGGAGTGTTATTTTGCTTCTTACATTCTATTGTGAAATGATATTGGGCACATTTAACGCCCTTGGTAATAGATTGCAATTTTTCTGGGTGTATCCAAAGCCTTGACATCTGTGGCACTGCGCTTGTCCTGTAGAGACTCTTTGGCTTTCTACTCGCACTCTCATAAAGTTGAGGAAAGTTAATTTGTAAATGTCACGACTTTTTCTTCCCTTTTTAGTTGAACCAGTGCCATGGGCAGTGGATACTTGCCATCTTTGTCTTTTTTGAACATTCTGTAGACATTGACTATGGTGTAATCAAGAGATGTGAGTTCCGGCTTTATTTCTTCCTCAGTTGTTGTTGTAGGCACTCCTCTTATGACGACTCTTAAAGTCTTCTCAGTAGGTAAGTCAAACGTGTAGTACTCTTGACCAGTGGAATGTAGATCATTTAGTGTTATCGGAAAAGCTGAATTCCATTATTCTTAACTACTGCTTGCCTGAATTTTATTCCTTCCTTATTGAATCTCTCTATATTCATTCCCTAGTACCTTATTCGTAACTGTCACTGGCGGAACCCTCTGTGAAATGGTGTAGGGTTTTGATTGTTTTTGTTGGCGGTCATCTTCAGAGGGTTGTTGTAAATCTTTATCCTTGCCTTTAGATGTTGATGCTTTATCTGATAAAAATTTTTCGCTGTTGTCTTTTAGTTTGTAACGAAATTTCAGCTGGGCTGGAATCTGAGGTTTCTTCAGCGGCGTAAAATCGCTGTTTAGACTATTATAGTCACGTCATCCACGTCAAGGATACCAAATCTATTATTGGTTTCTATGTTTTCAATGTTTTGTTTTACATTTTCTGGTTTTAGTTTTACTCTCCGTTTTCTTGCCGGTTGACTGATCTGTTCTTCAACACTAGTGGCTGGCAATACCGTGATTTGGTTGAGTTTCTTACCTAACGCATACAAGAGCTCTTCTAGGAAATTTCTATCTTGTGTGAGGATATGTTGTATGAAATCCTCTTGGCTGCAGGGTGCTGCAATGTTCTCCGTTGTTGTCTCAGGTTTAATCCACACGGGGCGGATCTCACCTTAAAAGATACTATGCAGTTGCACTACCGTGTTTTACGTTTTGCTGCACAACTTTATTCTGTGTATAAATATACCGTAACACTGTTCACGCGCGTATTAAATTGAAAATCTCGAGAAGTATTGCTAACGAAATTCAAAGCTTCAATCTGACAAAGTCACTTTGACTAAATAGAATGTCCTCTCGAACACTTATTTATGTATTTGATACATCAAAAAATTTGTAGACGCGAGATTTAAGACCGACATCTAGGATTTTCGGTGAAATTAGCACACAGAGCTTCCGAATCTGGAGCCGTTCCCTGTAATCGCTGTTCTTCCGTAACTACTAGGTTAGAATGTCACGATAAAATTTTCGGGTAACTTCACCTTCAAAAGAACCTTGAAGAGAGTATTCAATATTTCTGACAGGTGTCACCACATACCGAATATATGATATTCGCTGAAGACAAGACATTGCTAGCTAGCTCAATATGCAAAGAAAAAAGCGTCATATACCTACAACGAGCGTGTGACGAATTACAAATCTGGCCTCATAAATGGAGGAATGCATGGTACGAATAGATTCAGAACCTATCTACAGTCAAATACATTGGAATAACATTTGATAAAAGACTGACATGGGCTGCCCATATACAAGAAATAACCAGGAGAGCTACTAGTAAGTTTGTTCAGCTGTATCCATTCCTAGCGAGAAATAGTAAACTTAACATAGCGAACAAACTTCTCTTTACAAGACTTATATAAGGCCATGCATGACATATGCATCAGCCGCATGGTGTCAGGTTGCCCGAATACACATGACAAAACTTGAAGCGACACAGTCTAAAATATTTAAAACAATCACAAATGTTCCATAGTATATGAGGAACTGCGATATAAGAAACAGTCTAAAGGTACTTTCTATAGGAGAACATCTCACACAGATGAGCAAGAAATCTCTCAGGGCCCTTCAGACACATTCAAATAAAAGAATAAGAGAAATGGCGGACTATAATCCAGTTGTTTTTAAATTCAAAAGACCAAGGACAATTCTGCTAGAGGAAGAATAGCCAGGGAACAGCTCCCACACTTTAAGCATACAAGGCCATTGAATAATAAAATAAAACACTTACAAAGGAATTTTAATGTTTTTGAAATATGTAATTCTAAAATGTATTTCATAAGAAAAATAAATATGTTCATGAGAGAGGACATTCAATTGTGGGAAGCATGAAGTTTCCTGACCAGAAACAATATATATAATATATATTGTTTTGCGTACAAAAGAAAGAAGAGTATCCGAAATATTGTTAGTATATAATTACGGAGAGCAGAGGAAGCATTCATTGAGTATTCGATGGCCGTATAGTAAAGTGTTTAACATAAATTGAAAATAGTTCTGAGAATATAAATTGTGTTAAAGTAGCGGAAATAAATTATAGTGAGTTGGACTATGTTTATAAATAAATCCAAGAAGTGCACTGAACCCGAGTGTGAAAATAAAAACATTACATGAAAATTTCTCACAATGTACAAATTGACCTATTCTCAACCGGTTTCCTGAAGTTTTTTTGGGTAAATCGTATAAAACATTCAATTACGTGTCAATTTTGAGTTGTGTTTCAATTCTGGTGTCTGATTATTGAATTGTCACCGGTTGGTTACATAGAAACTGTATGACAATTTTAATAATAACCTCTGTTTTCTATTTAGCGCACAACTGCGCACAGTGCTCACCACTAAGTGTTTCAATTTCAGCTCTGGCTCTCATAAATGGGCACAAAAATTACTGTGACTTCGGATGTTTTATGTAAGTTTACCAAGTTATTATAAAACATCAAGTATGTTCCAATTAACGTCCGAAAATTGCGGCACTGTGCGACACAAAGTCCCTTTGTGCTCTGATAATTGGAAAACTACTACTAATGATAATATACTGTCAAGATCAATTGTGAAGTTTCAAAGAATGCCATTTTTAAGTGAGAAATAACGAATAGAAAATTTGATGATGGTAGGGCATGGCAAGAAAACTGGAATACAAACTGAAGTTTGTGAATTGTTTAACGATACCCTCCCATAGAAGAATTTTATTTTATCAAGTATAAAATTAATGCAAAAATTGTCTGATTTATTTGGAGCTGGTATATTTGGTAAAAACTTTAGTTCCTTCGCTGACTGCGTGCTTGACGAGTTCACCGGGCAACAATAGACGAACAGCGGTTTGAATTTCCCTGCTTGTAATAGCGGAAGGTTTATTGTAGTGTGTCAGTTTGGAAGCTTCAGCAGCAATACGTTCGAAAATGTCGTTGACGAAACTGTTCATGATACTCATGGCCTTGCTGGAAATATCGGTATCGGGATTGTTTCAATACTTTGTAAATGTAAATGGCATAGCTTTCCTTCCTCCTTTTTCTCAGCATTTGAAATGTTCTTTTGAGCTTTTCCCGCTTTCTTTGCAGCTTTACCGCTCGTATTGGGTAGCATGTCGAATTGCCAACGATGTTTACGATACGAGAGTCGAAACGAAATTGGTAGTAAGTAATATAAAATAAGTTTGAAGACCTTGGCCACGCAAGAGACAATTGCAGAATCAATCATCCTAAAGTTAGAGTCTAAACACAATTGAATATTTTACCCGATTTTCAAGAACATCCTTATAAAGCAAGTATACGAGTAACTGCAGAGCGTCCAGTAAATCTCTGCTCTAAAGCAAGCACCTAAGAGCAAATTCCGCCCAACTATAGAACACATGTAATTCAGGAACTTATTGAACATGATCTCGATCGCAGATTAGAATTTTGGGAAGTAACACACTTTTTAAGTAAGAAATTTTTTTTTTTTGGGAAGGCAACATTTTTTTGAAGGGTTCGATAAATAGGCTAATTTTCGTTGGAAACCAGAAAAACCACTATGGAGTAGGAACCCTCGTACACAGTCGCTCCAGAAAGCAAACATATGTGCTGGAAACATTGGCATCTCAATTCTGGCTGTCTTTTTATTGGGAAAACTCTTAACGTTCCTTGATTATTCTGCCCGTTCTTTCGAACTTCCGCTCGTCACTTCATTTTTGTGGCCGATAATTATTTGAAATTTGAGACAAAATTCAGTATGTTAATTTCTGATATTTTTCATTGTGTTCTATGTATAATTTCCTAAGTATTTTCGAAATGATTGTTGAGGAAGTCCTGGAATATTCTGTTTGTTCATTGGGATGTTCTGTCCTCAGTTCTTTTCTGTACCAGAAAAGTATTTAAAATTTGTAACGGAAACAAATTTATGAGGGGTAATTTCGAAAAATTGCTCGAATTACTAGTTGCTTCTCACTAAAAGTCTTTCTCACAAATGTTCTGAGAGAAAGAAATGTCTCTGCAATGTGATCAACCAGTCTTCATGTATACCAATAGGTGTTTTAAGTATACTTATCTACTGTGAAGATGTTTCAATTCCAAGTTGTCAATCACTGTATGTATTATGCGTCATTTCTTGAATACTTGCTGATATGCAAAATGTTTTGTGTTTTTCAAATAAAATTTGACAGGGACAGTTTATCTGTCTAGATATAACCTGTGAAGCATAAAATCGTGCCAATGCTAGAAAGAGAGGGCAATAGAGACAGTAAGAGGCTATTTCACTTAGTGTGTGGAAGCAGCCAATGAACAACATGCTGAACGTATTTCATTGGAAGCAGCTCCCAACTGAGTGAAATAGCCTCTTGCCCTCTCAGTCCTTACTCTTACCATGACATATATATATATATATATATATATATATATATATATATATATATATATATATAAAAACTAATGTTCTAAACAAATAAAATGCCGAACTACTAATCAAAATGAGTTGCGACGCAAAAGCGTCTAGAACTGGCAATAGCATACTGTCGATATACTGGATCATTATCTGACGCTCGGAGGATCGGGCTATGTCTCGCTCTTTCTTACCCATTTTAGATAATAGATAACGAGATTTATATATAGAGACCATTTTGGATTAAGCAGCCGTATTTCATAGTATAAAGATATACTATTCATTTAAATATGTTATGAATGAATATTTTTTTAACAAAATATCTGTTTATACTAGGTTTACCGATTGAGTATCGGTTTTCATGTTCTTTATATACATATATATATATCTCGTTCAAATAAATAGAAATTCTCCATTTTTTTTAAAACAAGTAGTCGCATTTCTTAAAACAAGTGATTAACATCCCGACAGATTAAAACTACATTTTCGGATCGCAAGACTAGAGAAATTTCGGGGTACAACCGTAGATTAAAACTATTTTTTTCTGCTCTTTTTTTTAGATTCATGGTCTTTTAATGCTATTACTTGGTGGCTAAATTTAATATTTAGCTCTCTACTGCATTTTTTAATTATCTGTAAACGAAATATTTTTAAGTAAATAACTATCTTAATTATTTAGAAGTTAATTGTCTTTATAATTAACTGATTTCTAAGATTTATTTTTCAATATTTGAGTAATGTTAAATTTTATTTTTAATTCATAGATCAGATATTTTGCTTGAGATATCACCAATAAAAAATGTAGAGATTAATGTAAAATTCTTCATGTCAGGCTACATTTGTAGGCACGCTGCTTGAAATAGATATGACTTTAGAATTATATAAACTACACTACTAATATCTTTATATATGATATAAACAGAAGCTGTACATTTTTATAATGAAATGAAAGTAAGTTGGCAGGTATAAATAAAATTGAAAACTATAAAATTAAAATTTTGTGTAATAAAATACTAAATTTAGCAAATGTTGACCATCTGGCTACAAGGCAGATAATTTAATAATAATTAAATATTAAATTTATTTCGCCTAATAAAAAGTAATAAAAATTCAAATTGAGATACCGAAGAAATAAATTTCTGACCCAGTTGAAATACCACCAAACATTTTTTTATTTTGAGTTCATGTATGTTTGCCAAAAATGATAATGTGTTTTTGTTGAACGTATAAATATTGTTTTCGGGTGGTAAACGACAGCGATTTGTTATTAATAATTATGAAATCCTTATTTCAGAATGTTTTGGTGTAAAGAACATTTAATATTTACACACAGATTTTTGTTTTATTTAAATCTTTATTTCAGTGGTTAAATAGCTATAAAATACGCGATAGATTATTATTAGTTGATAAGCTGGATGTGTACTCTTTGTAATTAAAATTAAATATTTTGCCTCAAATACATTAATTTGCTTATGATATAAAATAAAATAGCCTAGATCCAACCTCGAAGTTTTACAATCTGCCTACTCCATAAGCCTTACTAGACGACTGACTGATCAGGATTTAGACTAATAAATGACACAAACTAAAACAACTCTGTGATAACGAACCAATTAATCTGTTTCCCGATACCGTTCTTCTAAATACCAATGAATAGTCTATTCCTCTCTCCAGATTAGAACACATGTAACAATGATTCCTCTACTTACCTACAGAAAAGCACTAAAGAAACCATTGACAGAACCCATTTAATATTTAAATTAAAATCAAAATGACCATCACCTCTCTGGAAATGTTTTCAAAAACTCCAAAAAATTATGGATAACACAAGATTCCAAAGCCTGACGTTCTTCTTCGGCTGATCAGTTCGGTAGAATCTAATACCCAAGAATTGGCAAGGTCTTGGGTCATAATTCTGCAGACCTTAGCTGACCAAAAAATGATAACGAAAATGATCAATGTTGTGTTCTTCCTGTTCACTAATGTCCTAATAACAAGAACACTAAATATTCTAAAAACAAAACAATATTTCTTCTGATTGTATCAATCTTGTTCAACACTACTCCTTCAAAACTAATTGTTCCTTACAAAACACTTTATACACAAATGTCCGTGAACCTCGGATAACGTCACCTCTTTCTCTCCCAACCGAGACTAAACCAAACAGTTGATATTGCCACTCATTCAGTCATCTAGTGACACTTGCAAAAGTAGGCAGATTGAAACTCAAGTTCAATTTGACCTCTGCAACTATGTGGGACCAGCTATGGCATCTAGATTCACTGGTGCCGTTTCAAGGTAAAGATGTGTCATATCGAGCCTATCCGAATCAAGAGGAGGGGCGTTGTTATATGGATTTTGACTATAACGCTAATCGAAGACTGGACTGGATAATTCCAACAAATTCTAAATTAAAGCTTATGAAGTATAAAAATAGTTGAATATTGAGTTAGTCTATGTAAAACGGATCGTTGATTTGAGTTTTTCATTTTTCATTAATTAGGTGTTTTGACTTAATAATATTTTTGATTCAATTTATTATTTAAATAATTGAACGTTTCATTTTGTTAACTTATTTAACATCAACTCATGACTTATATGTCATTATTTATGAATTTAAGATTTGTTCAATACTTACCTTCAGAGCAGATTTTGAGCAAAAAGAAGTTGAAAAAGCTTTTAGTTTGCCTGCTAAACCAGTCGGTGGAGTTTGAATTGATAGAGGTTCTCCTGTAGAATCTTGTTGGCTAGTAATAGAATCAGCATGACCAAAAGGTCCATTTGCTACGCCTTCTTCAGTAACGACAACATTTGGTGTCCTGTTTTGGCCGCTGCGGGGATTAAAAATTGTGGGGATATCCCCGTCCCTGGACATGACTTTGTTATAACATGTCTAAAATTAGCAGCAAGCAGTTCAAGAAATTGGATGCATCTGAAACAAAAGTTCCGTTGGTATATTCTTTTAGGATTTACTATTTTTAACATCCCGTTTTACTATATTAAATGTATGTGGAAGAAATATGCTGAAACTCATGAAATAAAGATTAAGCCAGATGATGATTGATAAATATCAGTACGAATTACACAGTCGTTTTTTGAGTTTCACACTACATCTATAATTCCTAATTTTAAGGAAATTTTTTAATTATTCATGATTTTCAGTATTTTTTAACATATGGAATGCCCATAAAATTGATTTCTTGATATGGAATAGAATTTTTATCTCCTAAATTCCTCATAATAAGTGTTCCTTAATTTTTTATATTAGTCCTAGACATCAATTTTTTCTATCAAGATTTCATATACTTTAAGAAATAATATGGAAAAAGACAATTTCTAACACAAAATTATTATTTTAAGTTAATTTTCTTTGGATTCCATTCTTTTTGAGTGAATTTTCTATTTAGACAAGGGGCCCGAAGTCCAACCCTGACAATATTTGTAGTTTACACCAGTGGATAAATCCTATCTTTATCTGCCTGAACCAAATATCATTACAAGACTCTTCTTCATCATCATCATTGTCATGGAATATGTTATATATATATATATATTGGATTCTGAAGATATGTTTAGCTCTAATTTGATTTTATCTATAAGCATTTTCTGCACTTTTTCTTAGTTTCATATTTTCTATTTTCTTTCTCAAATCTCTTTTATTTGGAGTTGACGTTATAATGGTGCTGCTCTTGTCGATTTTTTCTTATCCTTACATCAGATGTTTTATTGACATTTACCTACTGATAAAATATATAACTTCAAAATATCTTTTTTTTAAATTTGCGCAACAGATGTTACATTAGCTGCATTTATAACCTATTAAGCAATAATAATGAGTGCAGTTTAAATGAATAAATATAACCTTATATAAATCCTTTAGATGGAGATTTATATCTGGTTCATGATGAGTCGAGTAATACAGCTGATTACAATCTTACACTTTATTTATAAAGTGTGAAAATTGTTTCGCGTACGATAATAATTATATAATTGTATAATTGCTGCTCTTTTTAAGGTACTATCATTGTATGAATAAGATCCATCGTACGCGAAACAATTTTCACAATTTCTAAATAAAGTGTAAGTTTGTAATCAGTTGTATTACTCAGTTCATCATGAATTTTAACTTCCACCAAATATTAGTTAACTCAATCCAATGTTATACCTGGTTTACATTTGTGCAATCAATGGTGCTTTAATGTAAATTAATTATTCCAATATTATTTCTCTTAGATTGGGTTCATGCCGTTATCATTGATGAACTAACCTACATATAATATGAATTTCTTATTTTTTAACTCGACTTGACCATACAATGTATGGCAACACATTTTCTCTTCTAAGGCACGCATGGCGTACGTTTAGTGGAAAATTCACTAAACCCCAGATATCGTAGATATCAAAAGGGTTTAGCTCTGTGGGATCCCTTGCCAGGTTTTCAGGCCCGTGGTTGAAGTCGTGTTTGCAGTTTCCCATCAATTTCCTGACCGTCCAGGCTGTTCCTAACAGGACAGCTTTTTGCATTTGTTGGTAAAGATGTTCGTCCAGACCGAGGTATTTTAAATTGTTTAATAGATGTTTTGGGGCCAGTCCTGTCGTTGACATAACAATTGGTACAGTTCGTGAGTTGTTCATGTTCCACTGAGTCTTTATTTGAAATTCCAAATCCCTATATTTGGTTATTTTCTCAGCCTGCTTGATATTTATATTATTGTTGTTAGGAATTGCTATATCAATTAAAGATATTTTCCAAGCGACTTTATCTACCAACTCTCTGGTCTATTGTGAGCAACAGTCCGATCAGTCAGTCAGTATCGTGCGGATTTTTTTTTAACTATTATAATGATTTTTTTCTATATTCAATGTTACGGTTTTGTTTAAATATGACTGAAATTTATAAAAAAATATTTTACTAAAAAAACTTTTTTTTTAATTTGGTATACTATGCAACCCCAAAGGAGTTTTCGTATTTCTAAGAGAAAGTTTTCATTGTCATGTTATCCCAACTTGATCATCTCACTGAGCATATAGAGAATTTATTTAATACTCGTAAAGCTATAACATCTGTACACCTTCCCAGAAAATGGATTAAGCAGATGTTATAACGTAAACTCGACATAGTCAGGGACTTGCAAATTTAATTGAGGTTTTTAGAGGAAAGCGGTTTATAAAAATGCTGAATGCAATAATCGATCACAAAAAGGATATTGAAGCAATTTGCAAGTTGACCCATATTTCCTCAGATCAGCGAATAATAGAGATAGGCTATTGTCACGCTGACTTGAAGGGTCATTAAATTTGATATATTAATATAAGTGTTATAGGTTTTCGAATTTTATCGTTACATATTTCACATTGTAAAGGTTATAATGAATATCATTGTAGCAAGTAATATAACATTACGAAGCAGTAGTATTTAGAATTTTGATTTCGATAAATCCTTGGATTAAATTCGTAAAGGCACATAAATTCATTGTTACAACAATAATAATGCAGGGTGAAATATATTTGCAAACAAAGACAGATAGTTTGATTTGCACCAGGGTGTATTAATACACCCTGATTTGCACTATGGACTGAAGTTGGCTGACACCACCAAAGGTACCACAACTCTTGCAGAATAATCTTAACTTAATGCAATATCGGGAAACCTCGGCTGACGCATCGGGGTTGGCGGCTGGCTTTGATCGAGTTCTCTCTTCCAGGTGTCATTCCTTTGTACGAAAATCCTAGATGTCGGTCTTACATCTCGCGTCTTCAAATTTGATCGAGTTCTCGAAGAATTTTAGTCCATGTAGGAAATCTCTCGGCGGCCCTTTGACCTTCTGGAGAATTCCGAGAAGAAATATATAAATATGGAGAGCTGACGAAAGGTTTCATTCAGTATTCGATTACCGAATAGTAAAGATAAGGTGTTTAAGATTAATTGTAAATATTTCTGTGAATATACATTAAAGTAGTCGAAAGAAATTATAGTGAAATAAATCCAGGAAATTAACTGAACACGAGTGTGAAATAAAATTGTGTCAGGTGTTCGGTGTATTTGTGGAACTTTGGAAGTGGGAAATAAATAGACTAAAAATGTTTGAAGCGGTGAGTTTGCAATTGAAAGTAACCGATTTAAAAAAAGAACTGGAGGAAAGGGATTTAGAAATTAGTGTGAAGAAAAGTGAATTAATACAACGGCTACGAGATGCCCTAATAAATGAAGGTAATAATACCGATACTTATTTCTTTGAAATTTCTGGTAATCGAGACATGAGTATGCTATTTAAACAAATGGAAAATTTAAAATAAACCTTACAAGATAAATTGCAAACATTACAAGAAAATGCTAAAACCAAAAAAGACAAATTACTAGAAAATTCTAAAAACTTGAGAGGCTTTAGAAGATAAATTACTAGAAAATTCTAAAACCCTAGAAGCTCAGTTGCTGGAAAATTCTAAATCCATAGAAGAAAATATGAAAAGCATGGTCCAGAAAAATTTAGAAATGCCGGAAGAGAAAATAGTCGAGAATGAACCTCGGATGGACGAGCTAAAGCAGACAATAGCTTATATGTAAGCCGCTTTGAAATCTAATTAACTTTTTCGATATTGCCTAAAATAAGGTATTTTACTTTTAAGCATCATTTATTAGCTTGTCCAACCTCGTTTAGTGTTGAATAGAATAACTTGTTTTCTAAATATGTATATGAATTAAGAAAATTTTGTATATGATTCTAACTTAGCTGGATCCACTTTTTGTAGACGATCTGGGTATCATCATTTTTTAGGTCTGTTAATTATACTTACATTCATTTAATAGTCTCCGCTCCGCGGAATCTTATAATAAATCGTTATACAGTTTTAATTGACATAGCAAAATAAGACGTAATTTTCAATTCTATTAAACTTTGTCTGATAACAATTTGAGCTATTATTAAAAATAAAGGTACTTAAATAAAATTTAAATTCGTTATCAAACCTAGTACACAATTTGGAAACGTGACATGAAGATTTGTTATACAATTTTTAGTGAAGTGGAATAATTAGATGCATTTTATAATTCTTATTTTTTTCTGTTTGATAAGAATTTTATATATTATGAAAAATAAAGGTATTTTACTTTTAAGATAAATTCATATCTGATGACAAACCTCATATACAGTTGAAACATGTAATCATTATAGTATACGTTTCTGATCATTCAAATATTTTTATGAAGAATAACTTTTTCTCTAAATAATATTCATACGGACGTTTTCCGTTTGGTCCAACTTATGAAGACACACTGTTTATAGAAACCAACTGAGAACGCCATCTTGAAGTTAATTAACTGACATTTATTTCGATTTATTTGTAACCTCGTAAAATGTCATCATCCACTATTATAGGGGTGGAACTAGGGGGTGAAATGGGTCACCTTTCAAAATTCGATCTTTTTTTGATTTTGTTTATGGAATATCTCAAAGACTAATAGAGTTAGTTATGCACATTTTTTTTAAATTGTAGAGTTATTAATATAGATAAAAATATTTATTGCAAAATTATCCTCTCAAAAATATAGGTGAAAAACGGAGCGAGCAGGTGAAAAAGTAAAAAAACGCTAAAAAATAGTGTTCATTGGGCGCTGAACACGGTTCTAAAAACCATTTAGTTATCATTTTTCACTGTGGAGATCGTTTGTTGTTATCATTTCCCCCCATAGGCATTAAAAATGGTTCTCCGATTCATTCTAATCTCTTACAAAAAGCAATTCAATAATTTTCTTTGACGAAATCAATATTTATATACGTTTTTGTTAATGTTGGATGAAAGATAAAAGGTTGGAATGTGATGCATTGCCTCTAATCATTTAGCACATACTTCGAAAAGAATCATCCCTTAAAATGGCAAAAATAAAAAATTATTAATGTAACTAGACACTGTCGAAAAATATTCAAAATAATTGACTGAAAATTAACTTGCAAGACTCATCGACGATTTTTTTTTGTTTTTTCACTCCCATAGTGAAAAATTATTATGATAAACGATCTTCACAGTGGGAAATGATAACTAAATGGTTTTTAGAACCGTGGTCAGCGTCCAATGAATCACTAAACAGTATTTTGTTGGCAATTTTTCACTTTTTACTCGCTCCCTTCTATTTTCACCTATATTTTTAAGAAGATACCTTTCCAATAAATATTTGTCTTTGAGATATACAGAAAGGAAAAGAAAAAAAGATCGAATTTTGAAAGGTGCACTATTTCACCCGTCATTTTCAACCCTATAATAGTGGATGACGACATTCTAAATAATTTGCACTTAATCGACAAAACCAAAAAAAATGTTTCGATGTCTCTATTATTTCTCAAGATATTAGGTTTCCGTTAAAAAAATGCCATTTCACCCATAGTGGGTAGTAGCCACAATTTTTTGAAGGGTTATAAATTAATTGGGACTGAAAATTAATATTTTTATGTATGTATTTATCTATATCTATATACTAATATAAAATTGTAGTTGTCTGTTTGTTTGTTTATTACCTCATCACATAATAACTACTGAACTGTTTATGCCGAATCTTTTTTTGTTGCAAAGCTTATAGTTTGACTTAAAATCTGGTATATATTTTATCTCTCTACATTTAGATATGGCCAAAAAACTAATACCATGTTCGGTAATACAAAATTAAGTAATTTCGAAAAGATTGTTGAGGAGGTCTTGATTTTGTCTATTCAAAATCTGTGTATGACGTCCGAGTCTAGTCGTTGTCAATCGTTTAGTGTTGTTTTCTTTTTTTCTAAAAAATTTTTCGCTTTGATTTTGAATTTATTGTTTGTCAAAAAATTTGACACTGACAATTGTCAGTGTATTTTTTGACAAACAATAAATTCAAAATATAGAAAAAAAGCCTCGAAAACAACACTAAAATTGACAACGACTCCAGACTCGGAGTTGAAACGTCTCCATGTTCATGAATAGACAAAATAATACAAAATTAGTCAATTGGTTCCAGCGCATGCACCAAATATTAGATACTTGAATGAGCTTAGCTTTTATTCATAATTCGGAATATGTTTGGCTTTAAAAAAAATTCAACTGATATATCAAATATAATTTTACTGGGTGTTCCATATAAAGAATAGGTAAAACTTACAGCGGAGTAGAATTACGTATTTAAGAATTCTTGAAAAAAGGTATATATTAGGTGGCCTGTAAGTAGCTGCATATATACAATGTGGTTGAAATAAGGGGGAAATTATACGGGGTGGTTCGAAAAAGATATATTGAGTGGACCATAAACAGTCGTTTATACCAGGTAGTTGAAAAACGGGTGGAGTTGAATTATATTTATGCAGGTTGGATAACAAAATGTTATATTGTTAGGGTTTTAAGTAGTTGCATATACAATGTGGGTGAAATAAGGATAAAATAGAATTATATTTATACAGAGTGGAAAAAAATGTTATGTAAGCAGGTAGGATATTTGAATTTTCATGAGCTATTATTAAAGTGATGAAATGAGTTGGAAAAAATTTTAGAAGTAGTAGTTTATTCTGGTTGGTTGAAATATAAGATGGAGTGGAATAATAGTCTATAGGGTGGTTAAAAAAATGTTTTATATCCACAAGTAGTTCACAAGTTTTCAAGTAGCATATTATAGGATGGTTGAAATATGTAGCAAAGTATGATTACAGCTATAAAGGAAGGTTTTAAAAATATTATAAAGGAATCTTATGATACACAAGGTGTTTCATACACCGGATAGATGAAATATAGGGTGGACTAGAAGTATACAGAGTGGTGAAAAAATGTTATGTTGGGTGGCCCATAAGTAGTTGATTATATACAAGGTTGTTGAAATATATGCATATATGGAGTACCTGAAATATAGGGCGAAGTCAAGTTATCGTTACGCAGTGTGATTCGAACAAGGTTAGAAACAGTTGCAAACGAAGGATGGATTAAATAAAGAAAAATTATATTTCATACTGTGCTTAAGAAAAAATGTGAAATAGCGTAGCTCACAATCAGTTGCACAGATAGGATATTTGAAATATAGGGTGGAGTAGGGTTAAGTAGATTAATCTCTAAAAATGTTACAAAGGGTGCTCCATAAGCAGTTGGAGTTTTGGTGAAATAAATTGGGAATTGATGGATTTATATTTACACAGGGTGGTACAAAAAATGTCAAACGCGGTGGCCGATAAGTAGTTGCATATACAAGGTGGTTGAAATAGAGGGTGGAGTTGAATTATAGTTAAATAGTATGGATAAAAAATTGTGCTATTTTTTTAAGATAGAACTTGAGCTATTGCATATATGCAATATCTGAAACATGGGGCGAAGTAAAATTATAGTTATTCAGTAGTTGACATATAAGGTGGAGACTAATTATATTTTCCAGGATGGTTAAAAAATATCTCAAAAATGGTTATTTAGCGTAGTTATGCAGGATAGTTCAAAAACCGATAGACCAGTAAGTTATAATGGGTGACTAATTGGCAGTATATACAAGATATTTTAAATATAGGTGGAAGTTATAGCTATAGAAGGCAGTTGTTAAAAATATTGAATAAAATTGTTATATAGGGTGGCCATCAATAGTTGCGATTTGGGTGAAATGGGTTGGGATTGGTGAATTTATTTTTACAGAGTGCACAAAAAATGTTATATTCGGTGGCCCATAAGTAGTTGTAAATATATGGTGGTTAAGATCGGGGTTTAGTAGAATTATAGTTTTACATGGTGGATTAAAAAATATTTAAAAAAAATTGTCATATAAGGTAGATCAGGCATTCTGCTATATTAAATACCTGAAATATGGAGCGAAGCAAAATTTTATTTATATATTGTGTTTAACACAATGTTAAAAAAAGTTGCATATAAAGGCCGGTTAAAATTATAATTTACGAAGTGGCTCAAAAATTATCAGAAATAATTGTTATATAGTGTATAGGGTGGAGTAGAACTACAGTTGGGTAATTAAAAAATGTTATATTGTGTGACAAATAAACAATAGCATATACAGGATGGGGTTGCACTATAGGGTGAAGCAGAGTTACAACTATAGAAGGTGGTTCCAAAACAATGTTGAATAAAATTGTTATATACTGTGGCATATAAGCAGTTTGGGTAAAATGTATTCGGGATTGGTAGATTTATTGGTTCAACAAAGTTAGAAGAAATTGTTATATTGGATAGCCCATAGGTTTCAAAAGCTATTTCTTTTTGCAAAGAATTCTACTTTCCACACGCGGGTGAAACCGCGGGTAACGGCTAGTAATGTATATAAAAATGTATGAAATATAAAATTTGTGTTTACGAAAAAAAATTCATTAAACTGGAATCTCTTAGCCCAAAATTTCGGGAATGTTTCAACCCCCTGGCATCAATATCCCTCTCCCAGATAGCTACGGTCTAATACGTGGAATGGAGACTAATTGAAAGTGAACGACTAGAAACTTGACTGTACGCGAATATCATTATGCAATGTCGGTAGTAAATCTAATAGGATTTCCATATATTTTAAATAGAAGTTAAATTTCCTTATGTACTCTGTACAAATTATGTCTCTAAGATATGTCACGTTGCTTTGTCCACAACAAGTAAAGAAACACGTGCATGCACGCTTTTCACCAGAAGGTGAAAATTAAATATGCTCAACCAAATATTTGTTAAATAAAGCAAATGTATGTTTGATAACAACATGTAGAAAAGCTGCCTAGATATCGACAGACGGTACGCAACAAAACACTGAATGCTAAAGTTACCTTTCACTAAGAGATTTGTTTATTTTTAGGTTTTAATGTATTCTTCACAGTATTCGTCTGTTGTTTAGGAAATAATTCCCCGATATAACAGGACTCAACACCCCTAGAAATAATTGTTTTGGAACCTATATTAAGCTCGGTTTCAATATATAGTATATGATTTCTGGAATCACAAGTTGCTGAAACGCGAAGCCATCCGACCCGACGTGACACCTGGTACGTCAAAACAAATCGTAGTATTTTTATTTTTATGGCTAGAAACTACGGTGTAAGATTAGACCAGACACCCACTACAAATACTCGAGTCGGGTACTGTCAGATGTGTCTAGTATATTTTAAGCCATAACAAAATAGTAAGATTTGATTTGACTTAACACGCGTCGCGTCATATCGTGTGGCGTCACGTTTCAACAGTGTGTTTCCGCCTTATTTTGCAAGCTAGACCGGATGGGTTTGACGGTTGCAATTAATGTTTCATAATAATAAAGTTGCACTGGCCAATATGAAGTGGTTTTTTTCCAACAATGCCGCAAAGAAACGCCGACATGCTAACAAAACACATTTAAAAGCGTCAGAAAAAAATTATATCAGAATTTTTGTACCAAAAAGAAAAGACTAAATGATTGATGTTGTTTTTACATAATTAAATAAAATATAACTCTCACAAAACGATCACAGTTGACTAAAATTCTCTAAAAGATTTACAGTATGTATCCCAAAAGAAATGTAACATCTTTTATTCTATAGGATAATGCCATTCTTGATGCTGTTCATAAGGTTTGCATCCCATGGGATACCGGTCTTTTTCACCATCATCACTTCTTCGCTGGAATAAAGTGGGCTGCTTTATAATTTGGGGTGATAAAAACAATCATTTATAACAGTTTTTCTGACACGGTAGGCTCATTTTTTACATCTCTTTTTTTGAAAGTTTAATTCCTATTAGCACCTTACCTTATTTATTTGGTCCGTGTAAAATTTAGTGTCCCTAAAAAACTTCCTATCTTTAGTATCTGTTAAATGAACCAAGAAATAAGTTTAATCATTATAGTGAATTACTCAGATTAATAGAATTCATTAATATTTAATTTAAAAAAAAGGTTTGAGCTTTCTTAATTTCAATTTATTATGCATACATTTTTATGGATTAATAAGACACATTAATTTAATAAGGTTTGACCTATTTCTCATTTCGTACTCTCTTTTAGAAATTTTATTATCTTTTGAACATACGACAATATATGGGTTCTGGGTTATACTCAACGGATTTAAATCTTGAAAAGTCATTTATGGTTTGGTTCTTTAACTTACACTGAATGCCGACATATGACATGTTAATCCGAACTCCCTAGAGGTCCACAATGATTCCGTACAATTACAAAAATAATTTGTCATAACCAATTTGCTTTTAATGTTTATGAGAGAACTTGCTAAGCAAATATATCGTAAATGAAGAAATTTTGATTTTAGGGGTATTTCTATGGGGAAAAATTTAAAAAATCTATCATTCCCCACCTTATCTCCGAAACTACTGACCCTAAAATTTTGAAAAAAATAAGGAGTATAGAACGTTGCTCGAAATTCACAGGAAATATAAGGAAAAAGGGCTAATTCCCACGAATACAAAGGCGTTTTTTTCATATTTTTAAAATAAATTGTTTTCAAGATATTTAAAAAAATATAAAAAAATACCCATTCCCCCCTTTACCTCCGAAACTACAAGACGAAAACGTCTGAAATATTAATTTTAGAGGGCAAATTACAGAATTAAATGGCAAATATATAATTAAAATTGTTTCTAACACATCATGTAATATATCAAATCAAAGGACTCATTTTGACGAATACATTTTTAAAATAAATTATTTAAAAGATATTAACAAAAATATAAAAATTTGTACCTATTCTCCCCTTTTTTTCCGAAATTATAAAATCAAAAGTTTGAAAAAAAAGTAGGCGTATATAGCTTCTCTTGAACTTTACAGGAAAATAAGGAGAAATCCCTAATATTAATTTTGGAGAGCAAATAATAGAATTAAACAAAAAATAAAAATAAACTTTTTTTAAGCGCATCATTCAATATGTCAAATGATAAGGCTCATTATGAGCAATACAAATATTTTTGATAATATTTTTAAAATAAGTTCTTTGAAAATATATAAAAAATACTCATTCCCCCTTGTTAAGAAGATATTACCAAAATATAAAACACCGACTTTTTCTATTATCTCAGAAACTAAGACACCTAAAATATTGAAAAAAATTAGAAATATAGAGCAAATATAAGGAGAAAACCCTGATATTAAATTTGGGGTCCAAATTAAAAAATTTAATGTAAAATATATATTTTTAACGCATCTTGTAATATATCAAGTGGAAGAACAAGGGATACAATTATAACATTACATATTTTTAAAACAATTTGTTAAAAAGTTATTTAAAAAATACTAAATTCGACATATTAAGAAAAGTTAAACTTAAATGGAAAATAATTTTTTGTTTTTTCAAGTGCACTACTAACGTAACGCATCAAATGACAAGAATCATCAGAAAAATTACAAATATATTTATTTGTAATTTTAAAATAATTTGTTTAACTGATTTAATAATTTATTAATTAAAATTTTACTCATTCTCCCCTGTATCTTCAAAATTACTGAGCCTACAATTCACACAAAAGATTATATAGGGCTTCTATGAAAGATTATTGTCTTAATTTTGTTGACCAATTAGAAAATCAAATAAATATTTTATAAAAATTAATGTAGCCGATAAAATAAAAAGACTGTGAGAAATAAAAGTGTATGTTTTGCATAAAGTTAAAACGCTTAGTTTATAAGATATTAAGGTAAATACTCGTATAAGAAAATTCACTCATTCTCTGCTTGTCTGAAACTGGAATATTAAAAATATATATACTCTGATTCAGTTACATTGTATCAAATCTCAAAAGTGGTACGGAACCCTTAGTATGTGAGTCCGACTCGGATTTTTTTTTCAATGCTAGATGTAGCATTTTACTTCCATCGATCTCTGCGCTTTGCAATTTTTGTCCATATTTGCCTTTATAAACGCCCAGGTTTGGGAGCCGTAGGGGGAAACTAAGAGTATGGTTTTATGATGCTGCGACAATGTTTTATTCTTTAGGATATAGCTAAGCTTTCGCAAAAGTTATCCAAGTCAGTCTGATACCTCGGTTTCTTTCAGCAGTTTGATTTTATTTAGTGAGGTTTAAGTTTTCTTAAGAGTACATTGTTTACCTGTTTTTTTTTTATTTTTTGGTCCACTTCTGACGAGATAAAGTCTCCCTGTCTCATAGCCTTGCTCCTTCGTATATCCGTATTTGATTTATTAATTTCGTGTTTTTATAGTCGATTCTGCTGTGTTGCAGTACTACCCAGTATTCAACTCTATTAAAGACTTTCCCAATATCAATAAACGCTATAAAGAATACAGATAAAAAAAAGTTATGGCAATCCCCACGCTATTATACCGATCGGAGACGTGGCCGCCAGGAAAAAAACTACAGGCAACTGGAGACATCACAAATGAGATTTTTAAGATCAGTAAAGGGTTGTACCCGTTTAGAGTGTATAAGAAATTAAGACTTCAGACAAGAACTATGGTTGAATCAATAACTGAATTAACCAGATACTCCAAGAATAGATGGAAAAACATGAATACCCCAAAAAATGCTTAAATATAATCCCGCAGGGCGTAGAAGTGTCGGCAGACCGAGAAAAAGATGGTGAAGTCAGAACAAGAAATTGCCTAATCCTAGAAAGGTAGAAGAAGAAGTTATAAAGAATGGTATCTGGAACTAATGCTGAACCCCTAAAGAATGGAACCACTGAACTCTATGAGAACCATGTGTCTATTTTCACACGATGTACTCGTTATTTCAGATGGATGGAAAAAGACCTTCATAGTATCAATTTACATAAAACGAAAGAAACGTCAATGTAACAACTATAAAGGACTTTTAGTGACAAACACAATTAGTAGGCTATATGGAAGCATTATAGTGATACATTAAAAGAGAACTATCATAGTTATGAAGACGAACATCAGAGTGGATTCCGAGCAGGAAGGTCATGCACTGACAATGTTAAAAAGTTATCAAAAAAGATCTGCAAGAAATACATCACGACATCTAGTATTTATAGATCTGCAGAATGCATACGATTCCGTACCGATTGTCAAACACTGGGAAGTATTACAACAAAATACAGTTAATCACACTCTCATTAAAGAAATCCACAATTTATATTGTAACATGAAGTCGTCAATAAAAGTCGGAAATACATTTTCTGAAGAATTTGATGTTAAGAAGGAGTTAAGAGAACTTGCTACTTATCTCTCACACTTTTTAAAATCTACGTTGCAAAAGCTCTAGCTCAATGGAAAAAGCAACGTAAAGGCATGTAACTTCAAGTTAATGATAATACATGCTTTTATACTCTCCAATTTGCGTACGATCAGGTTTTTTTTTTGGAGGCTTGACCAGAAAACTAAAGGAAACATACATGAAGTGGGGACTGGAGATGAATATGGAAAAGACTTAATACATGCGTACATGAGAAGAGTCATCTAAGATAATAGCTTTTGAAAATGCCAGATAAGATTTTGGCGAAACGTCAAGCAAGAATTCAGCGGAATTCAACAGACGAACAGATGTTCACCGGAAGAAAACTTCGACCATATATATATATATATATATGTTACAACTAATAGTCACTTCTAATAATACTGGTTTCCGTTTAAGGGATATTGACTATTGTCTTGTTATTATTTTGTACTTTTTATTTACAAGTCTAGCTTTCGAAACAGTTTGTTTCTTCTTCAGGGCAGCAAAATTCTTGAGTTAAGACTGAAGGTACCATTGGTATTAAGTTAATTAATAAAATAATCAATAAAATACTAACTAATTTAAGCACCATAATGTTGTGAGTTTATCTGTCAACTGACATTTATGCGTCATTCACCTGTCTGAATTCATTGATGTATATGTTGTGCCATAGATTGTTTTCCAGTAGCCTTCTTACTCATCCAGCTGTCCATTGTAATATGTATTTAAGGGATCTGAGAGCAAATAGGTGTATATACTGCTCAAGTTGTTCGTGTCTGCTTTTTTATTCATTGGATAGGATTGTTTGTTGATGTGGATCATCTCGAGTATCAACCTCTTGTTATACTGCTTACTTTTATCAAGTATCTTAACATCATCAAAATTTATTACATGTTTGAAGTACTTTGCATGTGTGGTTAATGCACATCTTTGATTATTTTTGTTGATATCAGTTTTATGGATAACTAAGCGACTTTTAAGCCACTGTGAAGTCTGCTCTCATAAGTACAATCACAGTTGTGACATCTTATTTGATATACCACATCCGATGCAACAACAGGGGTGTCCGATCTTTTAATGTATGGAAATCCAAAAATTTACAAGATTGGTTATCCCTTAAGACCGATAGTATCAAGTATTGCAGGACCCCACAGTAATATTGCTAAATATATAACAGAAATCCTCACCATATCTTACAATCAGAATAACAATTATTACATAAAAGACAGTTTTGACTTCTCGAATATGGTTAACAACATGGAATTACCTAGAAATGTAGTGCTTGCATCATTGGATGTTGTGAACTTGTTTGGAAACTTACATTACCAATTGATAAAGAAAGTAATAAGCTTAAAGTGGCCCATAATTAGAGAGAATTGCAATGTGCCAAAACAATTATTTTTAGAGATGTTAGATTGCATAATAAATAAGAACTATTTTAGTTTTCAAAGTGAATTTTATGTTCAGACATTTGGCTGTGCAATGGGATCCATAATCAGTTCAATTCTAGCACTATATGTCATGGACCATCTCCTAGATACATGTATACTAAGATTAATGTTCAAATTTACTTTCATAAAAAAGTTTGTACATGACATAATAGTAGCACTCCCAGAATCGAGAATAGCAGAAGTATTGGAGGTATTCAATGGATTTGACCAGAAAATACAATTCACAGTGGAAAAAGATGTTAATAAATCTGTACCATTCTTAGATACAAAGGTTTGCCGGGTGAATATCATTAAATTAGATTGGCGTAGGAAAGACACACACTCAGACAGATTCATTCATTACCTCTCAGATCATCCAATATCAATGAAGATGAACATCATAAAACAGATGACAGCTAGAATACAAAAAATATGCCACCCAGAATTCTTAAAAAAGAACTTAGACAAACAGTCTGAATTTCTGACAGAAAATTCCTATCCAAAACGCATGGTGAAAAAATTAATAAATGAATCGTCTGCAACAAACAATGACAACATGATGTTAGAACTTAGACAACATACACTCAATACCACCTTACCCAACAATGATGAAAATAAGACTTACGGAAGCTTGCCATACATAAAGGACCTCACAAATAAAATAAGAAATTGTTTCATACAAGAAAACAGCATAATCGCAACATATAGTCCAAAAACCATTGCACACTTATTCACCCCTGTTGTTGCAATCGGATGTGGTATATCAAATAAGATGTCACAACTGTGGTTGTACATGTGTAGGCCAGACACAAAAGATTTTGAAAAAATATTGGATGTTTCAGCACTTTGTCGAGTAGCAAGTATCATTTGTACCACCATATCACATGTTAACCACAACATCACTGACGGGTTTGATTTAGAAGAGTTATTGGATAAGTTTATTATGCAAATTGCAAAACACAGCTGAGTTCTTGAGATACTCTTCTGGCTCTCGACTACAGTGGCTATTCAAACTGGGTGGTCCAGTGAGGATATCTGAGATTTTTACGCATCCCACACTAGAATGTCATCTTTTAACATCAGACATTATATTAACGTATCGCAAAGTGCATATAGAGAAGAATATTTCTTAATTACGATCACAAGGATTTTTATAATAAATCGATCATGCAGTTATCAATGATTTAATGAAGTTCACTTTGGTTTTTTACATTATACCTAAGGGTCAAAAAAGGCAAAAACGCAGAAATTGTTTATTTTGAAAACACTCGTTTGAATTCTAAAAGTAATTAGTAAGTACAATGTTATATTCTTACATTGTTTATAACAAAGCATCTTTCAATCAAAATTATTCTGCAAGGTCGAGCATTACTAAATGATTTATTAATTACCCAGATTAGGAAAACCTTTTTGCTCCATTCAGCTCAATAATAAAGCATTACGGAAGTTCTTTTTAATCATTTTTAATTAAATCCAGATTTCTTATAATAGCTTGTTATAGGAAATTATTGTATGAATTTCGGTTATATAATCGAAAGTGTGTCAATGAAATTTTAAATTTAATTTATTAATTTTAATTTCGAATCAGACGTCCGCTTTATTCAGTCGTTAAGAATTTTCCTATATTGAAAAAATCAGCACATTCGAATGAAAGTAGCTTAGAATCATTTACCAATTAATCTGCATTTCTCATTTTTACTAAATCATCAGATCCTGATCCCCAAATCAATGAGCTTTATACGACACACCTGCTCTAAATGAGGAGTTGGATATTTCGCAGATGCAATGTGATTCTGCACCCTCAAGTCTGTTTTACTACTGAAATGAAAATAAACACATATAATAATTAGCGTTTAGTAATATAAAGTTGGGTAAAAAATAGTACCAATATTTAAATATAAATAATAGGAAAGAATGTTTACGATAGTGATGGTTGTGTTGTAAGAATACAATGCAAATTTTCAAATGAAAGTGTAGCTACAAGAATTTATATTGGGATCGTACAATAGTAAACCTAGAACATGTACTAGTAACTTCCCATGCAAGATTTCATAAATAGAAATAGTAAAACATAAGTTTATAATATAACAAATTTGACCTTTTTATCAAAATTTCTTAAACAACGATTAATCTTTTAACCAATCATAAAGAAATATTCTAATAGTTCAGTATATCATATCGAAAATGTTTAAGTAATGAAATCAATAAAATTGTACCTTGATTTTTATATAAAAGCTTTGGGAATGACAGTTAATAAATTCATAAGTCCAGATTTTCTTTAACTACATATTTTTCGTACAGCAAGGGTTCGATTCAATATTCTTGAGATCAGGGGAAACTGTATTTGAAGATTCATTATTTCTGTCTAATTGTGTCGAAATTTATACAGTACGATATAGAATATAGCAGGTTAGTTTGAATGTATTATTAGGTGAAAACAATGCAAAATTTTTGGGAGTTTGGAACAGGTTATATTTTTCGTACAAGAAGAAAGAACAGGGGATTTCGATAAAATTCAATATTATTGAGATCAGGGGAAACTGTATCAAAGAGGCAGATTGAAGTATATTCATTATTTCTGTCTAGATTGTGTCGAGTGGAACAAGAGGACACAACGATACTTTAATACAGTATAGCAGGTTAGATATATTTAGAAGATGTTTGATTTGATGAATATTATTTACATAGCTGTTTAGATTGAAAACTGATTGGGTGAAAAGGCTGTGCAAAAGAAAATTTTAGGACCAGGTTATACCAAATTTTGTGAAAGTTGCTACACTGCTGACTGAAGAGATGAATCGAACATGAAGGTAAACAAAATCGAAGAAGCTACGATGAGACAGATTACACAGATTTGAAAGAATAAGAGATGATATTTTGGAAATCTAAATATATAGGAAGTAAAATTTAGATAAAATTCAAATTTTGTAACCAGCAAGTCATAATATATTATTTATAGTAGGAAACCTTTATCATAATGGTAATTCTTGAAATTATATTAGTATCATATTCGCTTTGATAGGTTTTTGCTTACCTAAGAATTGTTTCGTGTGATTCATAATGAAATTGAATTTTTTTAATGTACACCCTGTATGTTATTACCTATTTGGAATCCTTATTCTATTTTAGTATGACTTAGGGGATCGTTAATATTAATTTTGGGGGGCAAATTACAGAATTAAATGAAAATTTAAAAATAAAAATTTTTTTTCAAACCCATCATGTAATATATCAAATGAAAGGTCCCATTCTGAGGAAAACAAATATATTTTTTCCATATTTAAAAAAAATAGTTAAATAGATATTAACGAAAATATACCAAAATTTACCGATCCCCTCCTTATCTCCGAAACTATAAAACGAAAATTTTGGAAAAAATTAGAGGTACAGAGTCTGACCTGAAGTTTTACTGGAAAAATAAGGAGAAACCTCTACTTTTAATTTTGGGGGGCAAATTACAGAATTAAATGATGTTATATATTAAATGAAAGGGCTCATTATGACGATTTTTTTTTCATATTTTTTAAATAAATTTATTAAAAGATATTGACAAAGATATAAAAAAATTTACCCATTCCCTCCCCCCTCCTATTATCACCGAAACCATAAGCTGTACATTTTTTAAAAAAAATAGAGGTATACGTCTCACCTGAACTTTACTGGAAAAATAAGGTGAAATCCTTAATATTCATTTTGGGAGGCAAATAATAGAATTTAATGAAAAATAAAAAATTATAATTGTTTCTAACGGATCAAGTAATATATCTAATCAAAGGGCCCATTATGACGAATACTAATATATTTTGAATTTTTCTTAATAAATATTTTAAAATATATTTAAAAAAATTAAAAAATTACCCATTGCCCCCTTTATTCCCCAAACTATCAGACCTATTTTTTTTGTTTACGGGAAAAATACGAAGAAATCCCTAGTATTAATTTGGGGGCCAAATTATAGAATTAAACGGAAAATAAAAAAATATTTTTAACGCATCATGCAATACATCAAATGAAAGGGTTTATTATGAGGAATACAAATATATATTTTTCATATTTTTTAAATTAATTGTTATAAGATATTAACATAAAGATATAAAAAATTATCATTTTCCCGCTTTATTTCAGAAATCATACTACCTAAAATTTTGAAAATAATTAGGGGTACTGGTGCTCACTTGAAATTTATAAAAAAAATTATTGGAAAACCCCCATAGTAATTTTAGGAACAAATTATACAATTAACTGGAAAATAAAATACAATTTTCAAAGGCATCATATTAGTTAAAAGGCTCATTATGTGTATTACAAATATATCATATTTCTAAATCATTTGTTTAAAAGATATTAACAAAAATAAACATCGACTTAATTCCCACTTTAGAAACTACATCATTTAAATTTTGAAAAATATATTTTATTTGTATTTTTAAATAATTTGAATAACAGATTTAAAAATTATAATTTAAAACTTGACCTATTTTGCCCTTTATCTTCCAATCTACGGAGCCTCAAAACTCAGACAGTACATTATAAAAGGCTTCCCTGAAAGTTTATTAGTAAAATAAAACTCTAATGTTAATTTTTGGGGGCTAAATTAGAAAAATAAATACATAATTATTCTTATAAAAATCAAGCGAATCCCGAAGCAGATAAAATAAACAATTTATGTATGGCAAATGTCCTTTAAAAGATACTAGGGTAAATATAAGAAAATACACTCATTCCCTGCTTGTCTGAAACTGGAATATTAGAATCTTGAAGGTGGTACGGAACCCTTAATATGCGAGTTCAACTCGCACTTGACCAAATTATTTTATTTTATAAGTGTCTCTTGGAAATTTAAGGATTATAAAAAGTCAGAAAACTTGCAATGAAAACAAGTGAGTCGGGGTAAAAAGGTGCAAAAATAATAAAACTACATGTTAGGTAAAATTATACTATTTATTATTAACATATTTTTAATTCAATAAGATTTTTCATGACATCTATTTAATCCTTGTATGCAACTTGTATAGTTCCACTGTAATAAAGCAACATAATGATGTGACATATTTTTATGAAAATTATTAGGTGATATTGTTGTACAGGGAGGAACTCCAAATTTTAGTTCTGCGTACTTGAGTGCCCATATGTCACTGTCTGCTTTAAATCCTGCACCGAGTGAGATACATGCCTCTAAGTCAGATCTAACTTCAAGTAAATTTGTTTTAGATTTATTTAGGGAATTTGGTTATTATAATTAATTCATTTAAAGTTGCCATATGTGTTTCTTCCAACTATTTAATGTTTCACTTTTCATCATACTAAGGGTTGTGTTTTCGTTTTCAGTTAATGATTTAGTTTTATTTCTTAATTCTGTTATGTTTCCTTGTCTTGTGAAATGTAGCTTAATCAGTATACATTGATAAAAGCTTACTAAAAGAAGTTTGATATGCCTATTGATGTGTTTTATATAAGCTTCCATTATGTGGTAAGTATTCAGAGAAAAACAGTTCACCATCCTCAATGATATGGTACTTATTGAAGTGAATAGAACAAATATTAAATTCAATAAATCTATATATATATATATATATATATATATATATATATATATATATATATATAGGGTATCCGTATATATATATATATATATATATATATATATATATATATATATATATATATATATATATATATATATATATATATATATATATATATATATTTCATATTGGACCTTTTGAACGTATCTTTATGATTTTTATTATAATTGCATTTTCAAAAAATTCCCAAATAGCGTATCATTATTATACACGGACACAGATTCTCTAATCTATCTCTTTTTAGTTGATGATATCTACTCACACATTAAAAATGACATTTATAAATTTGACACATCTGATTATCCTCCTGATAATGTATATCACATTCCTTTAAAAAATATAAAAGTATAAGGTTTAATGAATGATCAAAAGAACGGAATTATCATGGTGGAGTGAATTTATTGTGTTCTGGGCTAAATTATATACCCTATCTTCGTCTAACTGGTAAACTTACCAACAAGACTATTTTATTTAATGACTATTATGAATGTATGTTTAACAATGTTAACAAAATAACTCAAGAACATACAATCAGATCTGAAAATCATCAAGTTTATTCCATAAAAAAATTGAAACTTGCTCTTAGTCATTTTGATGTTAAAAGAATTAAACATATACTCCCCAAACACGCTTCCGTGGGGTTTTCAAAAACTGTCAAACACGTAAAAATATTCAAAGCTTCTCAATTTACTTTACTCTTCATTTCTAGCCACCAAGTAATATGTATTTGTTTGGTTGTAAAGATTGCGAAATAATAGACATACAAAACAGTATATCTGTTCGATTTACTAGTGGAGACATTCGGAAGAAATTTGGAAACCGGTATGCATTATACCGCCAATACAATAAACAGGATCAGGGGAAGGAGAAGAGTTTGATCAATCTGATGATGTGGATGATGATGATGATGTTTTCTGAAGGATATTTGTGGCATATTTTTTCAATATTTATGCACTTTCTGGGAAATAACACCACAAGTCTCGAAATTTCTGTATATTTCCTAGTCTAGGTCAGACTCCGTTGTCAATAGCAAAGAAACTATGAAAAAAGGCACAATTCTAAAATGTAAAATTAAAATCTTTGACAATATCTATTTGAAGAATTTTAATAAATGATATTAAGACCATACTTGTTTCATTTCTTTTAGAACATTACCTAAAAAAGAAAAACATAAATGAATTAGCTCAGTTGGTAAGGGCATCATGCTAATAAGATGAATGTCGTAGTTTCAAATCTTGCATGGGCCATTTTTTTCTGTTATTTTAATTACAAGCTTATATTTATCTAAAATAATATATTAAAAATAAATAAATGAAAAAATGTAAAACGTTGTTGTTATCTGACAAAGGCCTTTAAGTGGTGCATGTGTTGAACAAAGACAACTAAACATACATTCTACAGAAGAAGAAGATATCAAAACTACTGATTAGCCGAAATTATAATATACTAATTAATAAAGTGATTATTAAACAAAGAAGGTTAAGTGGTGTATGTGTCAAACAAATATAGCAATGATATACATTTTACAGAAGAAGAAGTGATCAAAACTACTGATAAGCGATACGTTGGCCACCCCCTCATACAAGCCAAAGCAGGACAGCCTTGGCGAAACAAGGATAGACAAACCACTAGCGAAGAAGAACAGGTCAAAACTACTGATTAGCGATCCGCTTTTCCCAGCAAACCATTCTGGTTATTAACGATCTTCACCATCTACTTCTGGCCAGATTGTCACTTTTTGTCAACTTTGTCATACCTAAAATGTCTTTTTTCGCCTAATGCTTTGTTTGAGATATTTTTTTTGGTGGCGAAGTAACAAACTACCCTATAGACATTGATGATGTCATTCTAAAAGAACTGACACCCCTATTACGATGGACACTTTGTTGGACATGCCATTGAAGTGTCATAAGATCCCGGTAGTTTAATTTTCAATTACTTATTACTATAGAATTTTTTCCTACTCTCAGATGTAAAGTTGGCCATGGAAAATAGACACACAAGTTCTGTCGCCCACTTTGATAATAATTTTATTTGTGCTCTACGATATTTTTCGTTTTCATTGCTAAATTTTAATCATAATGAAATGATCGATATGGTTTGCATTAAAAAATTCATTATTGGCAAGTCGAATACACAAAGCAGGATATCCTGATCGTCAGCGTCATCCAAGGGAAGCAACTTTTAAACATCTGAAATGATTCAGTGTTACAGGAAGTGTGTGCTGCTCCCAAAAACAAAGAATTATAAAACCAGTGATAACAGAATGTGAGTACCCGACATCTTGAGAGGGATTTTGACAAGTATAACCTCTATTATGAGAATAAGATCAAAGTATAAATTCCATCCGTATCTTTCAAAACAGCATAATTTTTGCAATTTTGTAGAGCAAAAGTTGAATTGAAAATTAAATTTTTGAATGAAATCTTATTTACGAAGAGTGTAATTTTCAGAGCAATTGATTCTTGAGTAAATATAATTTACATTATTACTCGGACCAAAACCTGCACCATTTCTACATACACAGTCAGCAGAGATAACAAGTGAATGTTTGGGCAGGAATAATCGGCAACCGTAGGATTGGTCCATTTTTATTAGAGGCTGTTTTAAATTCCAACATTTACGTAAATTTCTTAGAAAAACATTTATTTGAACTCCTAGATGTTCAGCTTGTCCATTTAAGAGATATGTACATTCAGGAAAATGGGGCACATTCTCACCGTGCTTGTGTTTAATATTGCATTCTATCATCACTGTATATGGAGTGACGATATCTGGCACAACAAAGAGTGTACACCACTGCCACTGTGACTCTTTGTAGTATGAAAGGTGTTCAATAGTATTCACCAATTACAGCTTCTTGTGATATAGGACATCTCTGAAATTCAATTGTTTCAAGACGTTTTCATAAAATTTCGAATAACGCCCAAAAGGAACAGTTTAAGTAGCACTTATGATACATAAAGTGATTGTAAAATTAAGTGAGGAATCCAAATACGTAATAATCATAACATACTGGGTGTTCAATTTAAAAAATGTAACTTCAACATGAATTAGCCTACATTTGTCTCGGATTTCCAGTGAAATTATTTTCCTGATGCATCTTTCACTACCACTCATTCTTCCCTGGCAGCAGATTTTTAAAATACTAATCAGTGTTGTCTTGCGATCAATAAATTATAAAATGTTGAAAAGATAATATTTCTACTTTTTGAGATGGTGAGGAATTGTTTGTGAATATATTTTAGTTAACTTGCTATAAATATTCAGTCTACCCTATATTTAGTTTCAAAACAAACAATGTACAATGTTTTAGCCGAATACCTCTAGTAATTTTAAATAGTAATGGTATCCTCCTGATCAACAAAAAAGTTAATTACAACGTAGATCATAAAAACTCTCGTTTTCTTTAAAAACATCATTAACTGCTGATTTCAGTAGTAGAAACAATTTCTACGTGAATCACTATTTAAAATAATTCATGTAGTACACGTACATATTTTATTATTCGTTATCATAATTTCAGTTGCAAACTTTATGATTCCTGTTTTCGAATGATAATATAATAGTTTATGATTTCTGTAATTGATAATTCGGAAAGTAAATTACTTGTCCTAACAAAGTAACCATCAAATTTGTGTTTGAAAATGTTCAGTTATAAATTCGATTATATTAGTGATTAGCAAAATTCTTATGTTGGTGTCATCAATAAATAAATGTAACAAAATTAATCTGCTCCATAACTAAATCAGTTAATTAAATAATTAGTTTTCAAATTCGTGGAGTTTAGAATTCAACTCCAAAAGCATGAATTAATAAGCACCTTGGTACACCAAATAGTATTCGCACTATTATTATATCAAATATAAGAAATAGAAAGACATATAATATTAACTAATATATTTAAATAGCAAATTGTTTTTGCAATATTCTCATGTATAAATGGCAATAAATCAATTAAATTGAAGTACACTACGAAAAAAAAATGTTAAAACCTATTTTCTATACATAGTGTTAGGATGTACGAACCGAAATTATTTAAAGATGAACTACAAATTTCAACAAGAGCAAAGCGGTGGAATATGCTAGTTAATAAAACAAGATAAGAAAACAGTTAATAATAAAATAACTAAAGTGAAGTCAGACATAGATGGAGTAAATACTAAAATTCAATTAATGAAGCAAACACAGTTGTGTCCAAGACAAAGGGAGCACCATAGAAATCAAAATCGACAATATCGAAACCAAAATCAGTCGTATCGTAAAACACGTACACGTCATGATTTGAAAAACATGTGGGAGGAAATCGTCAAGGTATTTTAAATGGCCCTACCAGTTTATAAGGCAGTTCTTCCTAGTGTATATAGAGTAGATTTTGAAAACGATTTGCTCTAAAATTACTCCATAGAATTCTAATAGCATATTAATCAAATCTACCAAATTCAAATAGCATACAATCTTATCTTATCCAGGAATTTGAGGCTGAAATTTGACCCTTGTGATACGTAACGAGGAATTTAGAAGCAGTTTTACACTCCGACTTGTATCAATGGCATTAGAAACAGTGAAATAGAAAATGTAACTAAATGTAACTAAATCCTCCCTGTTTTGAGAATTGAAATCCATAATGAATGTAACGGTGACAGCAATTTGAGTAGATTATCGGAATCCAGAGGCATATATCCATGTGGAAGGAAAGTGCAGCAGAGTTTGTCAGAAGAGAGAAAGAGAGCCGAGCAGGTTACAAGAAGAAATGACCTCAGGCATTTTAAGAAGGAAGATAGACTACCACAACGCTCACAACTCAAAGCCCGCCAAGTTAATCCATCCATCATCCTTCAGGGCAGTAACCAGATACGAAGACAACACTAGTCATCCAGGAATTCAATTCTCGAAACCATTCGACTGATCTACTACTCGACTTTCGACGTAAGTCGTATGAAAATTGAGATAAATGACGTTTAACCCACATATTAACCTTCACTTATGTCAGTTTTCATTCGACATACTTCCTTCGTCGAATGGTAAAGCCGTCTAATTGTGTCAAGAATCGGGGTCCAGGCATAAATAGCAGTAGACATTGAAGTTAATTTCATTCAGGGCATGGATTTCGTTCATGTTTGATCCGATTGGACAACATTTTGCGATATTTGGATGAAGAACACAGGTCTGCAACAAAAATGCTGTCTGGATGTTTTCAACTGATTTCTATGTATTTACATGTTCTGAAAACAAAAAATACTCAAAAAATTCCAGAACGTAAGGTTATTTTGCAAAATGCAAAATTTTGTTATTAGAAGATAAAGATTAAAAAAGATAACAAGGAAGATAGAGTAGCTTAATTATGGCAGACTACTGTTGAACGCTTCAGAGAGACCTTCCAGATGCTTCATACAAGCGAAAATGTACCAAAAGAAGTCTCACTTTAAAAAAGAAATGTGTTTAGTGCTTACTAATGAATGTATTTTAGATAAAAAAAGTAAGTTTTGTTGAGCAATTATAAATAATTTTTTTTCTTTATTTGTCTTTTAAGATGTTTAGCATAGATACAAACATTGACAGAAAGCGTGACGTCCTATTACAAAATGAAAGTCATTTTCGGATTCCGCACACCCAAAAACATATGCATTAGGCAAAAATACTAAAGAGGTCTCAATTATTTTTTGCAGACTTGTGTAATTAGTATTGACAGGACCTACCAGAAACCATACACGTGTATGGCTTCAGCGAGACTTTGCCAACAGACATTAACAAATTGGAGACATGGGTATCGGCCTAACAGAGATATGGAGCAAGATAAGACAGGAAACAGTAATATAAGTGCAACTAAGACAACTGGGACTTATGAGCATAGCAGAAAACTACAATAAGGTTTTGGACCTAGAAGAATAGACGATAACCATGACGAACTTTCTACAAATAACTAAAAGTCTTTAATGAGATACATTACATTACAAATAAATGAAAATATGAAAAAAAAATATTTCAGAACCTAGAAAACGATGAAAGAAAGAAAGAAAGAAAAATAATATGGGAAACTTGGATAAAGAACAGAATGAGGGGTACAGTGTTACCTAGTGTGTCGCCAGTCATACCTGGATACGCTATTGACTGGCAGAAATTCTAAAAATGCAGGGTCTGCTGATTCATTACACATGGAATCGAAAAATAGATCGATCAAGAGAGAATTCATATTTCACCTATTAATTTTATTCGTGCTTAAGTAATATTTAACATTGCACTATTGATTTTTTAAGACAAACGAACTTCTGTTATTTTACAATTTTGATTTTTTTCTCCAGAAATAACTCTACAATTGAGAACAACAACTGTATATTTAAAACATGCTGTTTTTGTTCTCAGGTGTGGTGTTAGTCCCCAAAAATCTGTAAAAAAATAGATGAGGCGATGTGACTAATATGGAATCTCTACTTTGTATTTTTATATTTTTTGGGATTAACACAACAATCTGTTTGTCATTGGCTTAATGGTCTAAACCGTAGTTAGGTGATGAGATGCTGAACACAGCAGCCTAGAAAGGTAGTACAGCAAAAATAGCAATCAAACAAATGATAAGATGGTACATAAAAGTACACTTGATACAAATAGAAGGACCAACATTTTGACATATTGGGACGTCGACCGGTTTATCTAAGACAGAAGAAGAATTAATAGTGGAGGGAATATATACTGATGCCAAATGGGAGTACCTTTTCACTAAACACAATATCAAAGAACAACAAAACCTGGGAAGATGGAATTAATTTTAGAATGTCAGGGCATTTTATACTCCGAAGAAAATGGGGGAGGAGTCAAGCAATATTTTGTATTTTTGAATGTTAGAATTCAATTTGTTTCACCCGAAGATATTAAAAAACGATAAGACAAACTTGACAAATGATCTTTGGAAGGAAAACACTGGTATTATTCAGGTATAAATAATTAACTCTTTGAAAACATCGACGTTTATGATGTTTGCTGCGGTTGTGCATGGTATTTAACTGTCTCCTATATTGTCTATAAATGCACATTTATCCAGAATGTATGCAGGGCTTTCATTTTAAAACTTTACTTTGTAAATAATAAACTAATTTAAAAAAATGATTTGTCAAAAGATTGGTAAAAAAGAGACCTTTAAAAAGATATATCACTTGATACCCCTTTCTATTTAAACTTGTAGATGTAATATTCACCCCTGATTAGGGGTTGAAACTGCAAGGTGTCCGATACGTGTCAAATGTGTCCCCCGTAGATATAAATTAACGTGTTTTTTCTTTTAAAGATATTTTAAAAGTTATTTTGTGTGGCTAGTTTTGAAATGAAAGCCCTGTACAAGGTGTCCCCAAAGATTTTCATTAAAATCAAACGAAGAGTGGAGGTTCCCCACAAATTTTTGAGATTTGGTTTCTAAACACTCCCTTTCCATATTTTGAAAAAAAATGGTTAAAAAGTTGCAGGACTCAAATTGACATTACCTGGAACGTTCAATGGGAGAAGTTTTCCAGATATTTCCTCGATGATGAATACAGAAATTCTATTATCTCAACAGAAAGAGTATCAATAATAATGGAGATATAACCATGAATGTTCATTAAACAGATTTTAAAAACTATCAGTTTATTGCATTTCGTTATTGTCGAGAGTCTAAGTCTCTTTGAATGGTGATTATGGCACATTTAAGTGAATGAGTTGGAAATTTAAATTCGCGTTGGTTGGATATGGAAATAAAACAAAAAGTCAGCAAGAGGAACGCGATTACTTCAACGCAAAATACCCAGGCAGCATTTCAACTGATATAAAGTAGAAAAATCGAGGAGAATTTTGGAGAGATGGACATACTAAACATGTTAAAAGATCTAAGACTAAGAAGACAATGACGTAAAACTTAATGTATGGAAGAATTCTCCAGATGGTAGAGAGTGAGGACAATCCCAGTAGCCACATGCAGATTTGTGCCATTATGCAGAATTTATGTAATCGGAATCAACGCATTAATCATCACAATGTACCTTCGGATAAAGCCTATATGATACAATGAATTAAGGCGCATAGTCAACACCTTAAGAAAGATCATATGAAGGGATTGTTGGTGACAGGATAATTGACTTGTTCTTCGTTGAACTTTCCAAATATAAATAATCCTCATATATGATAATATTCGGTCAACAAGACGGTGTATCACCACACTTTGTACATCTGGTTCACCAACATTGAGAAAACTGTATTCCTGGGAGGTGTATCTATAGATGAGGACCGATGAAATGGCCACCTTGCAGGCCAGAAACACCTCTCGTTTTTCTCTGCCGGAGTTATTTGAAATCAAAAGTCTACTCAACCAGATCGCAGAATTTAGAACGGTAGAGAAATGATAATGAAATGAAAATCATTCGTCCAGAGGTCATTTGCAATTTACAAGAAGAATATTTTGATAGGCTGATTTGTTGAAGTACTATTTAACACTCCAAGTGGTATTACTGTTTGTACTCGATATTTGAATTGCTTCCTTGCGTTCTGTTTATTGACCAGACTCGGTTAATATCTCCTTTATTATGACTGTATTCCTGGAATAAAGTTCTAGCCTAATATGTAGAAATTATACTGGATTTAATTACATTTAATATCGCAGCAGAAAGTAACTAACGCGCAGTTTAAGTGGTTTGCGTGTATGTTAGGACTTAGAATTTACAAATTTGGCTACAGTTCCAAGTTTTTGGAATTTTTGCTTATTTTGGATGACATTAACGCATGACCTTCAAAAGTGAAAAAACCGAAATCAACATACATAAACTCAAAAATCTTACAAAAGAACACTTTTAGCGGTTCTTATATATCTACTCTGTTTGTTTACATGGTGCACCAGAATTCTCAAAAAATCAGTGTTTGGGCAAGTATAGTAAAAAACATTTTTTTAAAAAATATAACCGACTTCTACCTATAACTAAAAAGCTAAAAATAATTATAACAAAATACAACTCTAGCAAATAAATAACACATTCAATGTTGTTAGGTACCGTTCACCCAGGAAGTAAAAAATGTGAACATTAAAAGGTGCTCATTCTGTACAAATTAATTACCTACCAATCTAATATATTTTGAAGCCGGTGCCAACTTTTAAGTTTTTTTGAACTCAGGTAGTTTTCATTCTTCGTTTTTTATTTTGTATGTAAAACATTACACAATGATACTTTCTCATTTAAATTGACAGGTAAATCTTTACGAACAAAATGTACTAGTACGCGTTGACTTAACACACCCAAAATATATTTATGCCTTATGGACTACGCCTGTAACCTTTTTTCAACTTTTTGTGACAACCCTGTATAACTATAGATAATTCTACTCCAACCTATGTACCAACCATCCTGTACATACGACTGTCCACGGACAAGCATAAATTTGTTAGCTGCCTTCTGTAAACTATAGGACGGAGTAGAATACGTCCCGTATTTACGGAGTCAAATCCGTCCTATATTTCAACCATAGTATATAACTGCTTGTGGGCTAGCCCATAAATTAGTTCATTTTTTACATTTGATATTATCGCCCTGTGTAACATTAATTCCTCTCCACATTTTATGCAACTTCTTATGGGCTATAAAAGAAATCATTTTTTAATCACACTGTATAAATATAATTCAACTCCAGCATATATTTCAACCATCCTGTATATGATTTACTTATGTCCACATCATAAAACAGTTTTTTAATCACCCTATATAATTTTATTTTCACATTTTTTCCAACATTTTTATACCACCAAACGTGCAGTCCACCCTATATTCCCACCGTCCTGTATATACGGCTGCCTAAGGACCACTATCATTCTAGTCCGTCCTATATTTCAATCTTCATATAAATGCAACTCCTTCTATCACTTTACATTGTGATTTTGTTTGCTATAACTAAACACCCTGTCTATAAACGCACCAAATAGCAGTTTAAAGTTTGACAGGTGTTGTCACTGAATTTTCTTCTTTGCCAAATGGAAAAATTTGCATTTAAATAGGTATTTGCCTGGTATACAAACAAAACGAGCTTGGTACTCACTGATTTAAGGAGTTGAAAATACTATGCTTTACTACCTATATGCTCGAGATGTACATATAAAATTTTCAAATTCGCAATTAAAACTTCCAGTGCCTAAAATTACTATTACGTTGGAATTAAAATATTTATGAAGGAATGTCCGTTATGTCATTTCGATGAAATTTTTGATAAGAATTTTGGAATTTTTGGCGATTTTCTGCAAAACTGCAAGTTGCAAGTCGCAGAAAAGTATATGAGATCACCTAAGGATCCTTAATAGATTAAACGCTAAAAAACTATACACATCTATAAGGAGTTATCGAAAAATTGACTAAAATATTAGGGATATTGGTCGATTTCCATGCACGCATGTGTTCATTCACAAATTTTATCACTTTACCAATACAATTCTTTTCCAAAATTTGAAATTTCACCAATCCGGATATATACTCTATTAAACAAGACCATATTCATGCAAAACGGTGCACCACAGGAGAAGAAATCAGGTAACATACATACAAACAAAGCGAAAAAAAAAAATACGGGACGAATTGATAACCTCCTCCTTTTTGGAAGTCGGTTAAAAAATAGATTGATAGGACCTTACTTTTTATGTCAATTTGACATTTGAGCGATAGTTACATCTTCTGCGGACATCAATTTTCCTTGACTTATTCAAGCATTTCCAGATTCGAACAATAAGCAACATTTAAGTCCTGAATTATTTTTCAACAAAATGAGGCACAGCCGCATTATGGTGTACAAATTAAGAAGGTTTCTAGGCACCACCTTAAATATAATACGGATTGGTAGAAGTGGACCAATTGAGGGTCTCCATAGTTGATCCTAACGGATTTATTCTTGAGAGGCTATATAAAGAAGTAAATGTATGTCGATAGGCCAGAAAATTTGTAGGAGGCTAATGCCATATCTCCCTAAACGATTCAAAATTCAGTTAATGTAGTATAACTTCGAGTAGGCTGTTGTCAGATTGTAAACGGAGAACAATATGAACAACTTGTGTCAATTACTGCATACAGACATTATTTATTTATATTCATTGAAATGCATTACTATTAAAATAATGTTCATTGTCTTTGATTATTAGTATCTATCAGAAATTATTATCTAATTTCCTAATTCAAATACGTTTTCATATGCAGATGATGTCTATCTAATGACGCA
Organism: Octodonta nipae; assembly: GCA_034190945.1. Lineage (NCBI taxonomy): Eukaryota > Metazoa > Arthropoda > Insecta > Coleoptera > Chrysomelidae > Octodonta > Octodonta nipae. Next base: position 166,919,855 of record CM067216.1, on the reverse strand, counting down.
AAGAAAATTATAACTTACTATTTGAAAAGAAATAAATTCGATGACGTCATCAGTTAATAAATAAATAAATACACTTTTTTGACATGTGCCACCAGAAAAGCAAAATTAATCGTTAAACATGTTTCAGCATATTTCGGAAAAAGACAAACATTTTAAATAACTGAGTCAACCCATGCGCACAAAATTCCTACCGGAAGTGGGTAATTCAGAGCGATTAGTCGATTTTTTAAATTGAAAGTGATCCTATACAGCACAAATATGTATTGTCTTTCAAAAATAAGTACTTTTTTTATTTCAATTTTTTTTTTCGCAAAATTCCATTTGAACCGTCTAAATGCGCTTGAAAATCGGAAGTTGGTCTGTTACCATAGAAGTTTTTAGTTCAACAGTATGTTCGAATTCAAATGTAAGATCTATTAGTGTAGGTAACGTAATTTTCTACCTTCACTACTAACCGGGTGTAGAGTACTCAATCAAACTCCAAGTGCAAGAATACAACGCTTTACTCTGAATATCGGTTTTTCTTCAAAGCAATTCAGTAAAATCGAAATTTAGAGGAAAATGTTTACAAGCAAGGAAATCAACATTCAATCATCATAAATGAATTCAAATTGATACGTTTATTTAGTAAGTATACTCATAAAAGCTCCCACTTTAAAGCAATAATTGATTTATAAACAAAAAGCACTCTTAATATGCATTTTGTGAATTTTGAGAATGTTAGAGTTTTCGCGTTAAGAATGTTTTAATGGATTTATAATAAATTTTAATAATTTATTTACAGAGTAGGAAACACTAAAATTATTTTTAGCAGGATTTTTGTAAGAATTTTATTATACACAAGTCTCTGCTCAGAAACACATATTATATGACGTTTACTGCAGTTAAACATACCTAGTGACTAATATTAGTGAAAACAAAGATTAACTATTAAATTTCTATAATAATATTTTAGAACTCAAGAGGTTTTAGTTGTTATTTACCAAGTTTAATTTAATTGTTGTGTTTTAAAATGTCCTTAAATAATAATTTTAACCACACTATAAAACTGTCCTACATTAAGAAAAAATAAATCCTATAAATAAAGTTTATTTATCTGTTCGCCTAAAAAGACACCAGTAATAAGTATTGTTGTGCTTCAATTAATGAAAAGTGACATTGAGTAAATGACTGTATTTGCATCACTCAGTTGTTGAAAATGTATTATAATTGACTCCATTATAAACAGAAATTATGTAATTTTGTCACCCTAAGGTATATTTACGAGTCACATGTTTTAAACAGTTTTACCGTCAATATTAAGGAGCCATCATTCATCGTTCAAACAGCTTTATTCGATGTTAAATTAGTAAAATCCGAATGAAAACTGTATTTAATATCACATATAAGTGAAATATGTACTTACCTAACGCAGTGAATATCGAAATTTAAGTGCGAGATGGAAAAACAAGAGGTTTATCGACCTTTAAGGGTATCATTTGAGTTTCCGGACATGGGAAGCATCGGCCGTCGGCGACGGCGTCGAGGAAAACACTGGTAAAATTGGGTCGTCTTACACAGTCAAGCGGCGCTCACTCCTATACTGCATAGTGGCACCACCGACGCCCGATATTTGCGATGGATATATTCGTATTGCCTCGTGAGAACTTGAACGAACTAAAAACAGTGTCGAATCGACAAACCACTCAGATTGTTGGACATAAAATGTCTCTCGTAACAACGTTAGAGGCATTACAAGATGTGATACGGCTGCTGGGAGCGGTAGAGATCGTTCCTGAGAGCGGAATTATTGCTCTTAAAAATGCATAATGAGAACTGCAATCATTATAGAAAATGAGGGTTGTTAATTATTTCGGTGAACAGAAATTTTCTTCTGATAGTTCATACAGAAAATTTCCAACTAAATAAATAAATACTCTCTTCGAGGTGTCATTCCTTTGTACGCAAGACAATATATATTATATATTATATAACACATATTGTTTCCGGTCAGGGAACCTGCATCAGTTGCGCTTCCCACAATTGAATGTCCTCTCGAACACTTCTTTATATATTTGATACATTTCGTTAAATTTGAAGACGCGAGATGTCGGTCTTACATCTCGCGTCTTCAAATTTAAATAAATAAACATGAGTGTAAATAATAAAAGGTTTCTGTTTTGTTAAAATTGATTACATACATATCTACTAGGTATATTTTGGAGCGAACCCAAAATCATGCATTGTGTAAATATTTCACAATTGTAGACAGGCCCTAATTCTACAGCATGGGAGCAAAAATTTTCAAAGAGACTGAAGGGACTGACAAGTTAGGACTACTACTTATCTACGAATATTCCCAATCATCAAATCCATCAAAACAGGGTTTTGAATTGATATATGCTTTCCACCGACTTTAATGCAATTTATTTACTTTATTTAATAAACTTTATGTTGTATTGAACATCAAGAACATGCAATATAAATCTTGCAACAAATTATCAGCAAATTGTATTATAACAGGGGTTTATCCAAAGGGGGGTGTGATGCCTCCTATAAAAGCCTCAAGTTCATTGAGTTCAACACTAAAAAGATGAAATCTTATATCCACAATCTTAAAATAATTTCTCTGGGTTTTAACCCAACAATAAACTATTCGTACGAGATCGCCAACCCCTACACACTACATATGCCCCCCCCCATCTAATATAAAATCTTAATAACCTACTTCAGAAATGGAACGGTTTCCTTGTATTTTTGTTTTAATCGGATTTTTCAGGTCCAACAGGACGGAAAAAAAATAGTTGTCAACCTACGTAAGCACTTACGTGTGTATTTAATAATAATAATAATAAGACGTTTATTATCCTCTTAGTTTTAACACAATATATATGAAAATAAAGTATACAATATAAAAAAAAACTAGAGGTTAATGCGCCTAAATACAGCTTCTTAACCGAGGTTAAGAGCTGTTGAAGCGCCAAATTTAAAGTGTAAATAAACATGGAGGCACTAAATATAATGTTTATGGAAAATATATTACAAAAAAAGAAAGCTAAAACACGGAAAAAATCAGTGTTATTCAAGGGATAGGACGGGATGGTGGGTGAGATGAGATTATGGGTGGGGAAGTTGTGCCATTTGTTGTTGATGAAGCAATTTTTTTTTTCAGTGACAGAACAGAGTCACAAGTTTCAGATATGCTGAAGTTGTTGATTAAATCTGCAATTTGATATGAGAATCCGTTTGTAAAATATTGATTTTTATGTTTAGGTACAGTTCATAATTTTTTTTGGACACAAATTTAATCTATGCACATCTGTGCGAAAATTAATTTTAAATTTTAATATACAGGTAAGGAGGACATTTGAATTTCAAAATTTTGTAAAACAAAAGCAAAGAGAGTGCAACGAACGTCTATTGAACATATTCAACCAATCGAGGTGTAACAATTTGTGGCTGATTCTATCGCGTCGGTTAATACCAAAAATTAAACGAAGGCATGAATTTTGTACTTTCTTTAGTTTTCTCTTATTTATTTTATCTAAAAAAGGCCCATAGACGGTATCACAAAAGTTTAAACGGGAGAGAATTAACGATTCACATAGAAGAGCTTTGGTTTCTCCACAGAGATAGTGCCTATGAGGATAGATTGCTTTTAATATTGAATAACTTTTACGCAGACGGTTGATTATGTGCTCCGTGAATTTTAGATTATCGTCGATAATAAGTCCTAAATTTTTTGCAGAGCGCTTCATAGGAATTGGAGAACTGCCAATTTCAGGCTTAATGGTATCTTGAATCTGCTCCTTAACAGTTTCACTGCAAAAAAGCATTTCAACGGATTTTGGCAGATTGATTTGATGTCTGTTGGACTCAATATAAAGATTGTTTATATCTGCATTAAGCAGACTGTTGGCTATCTGAGCATCACCGGGCTTGAAAGAATAGTATATTTGAGTGTCATCAGCGTATAGATGGTATTTGCAGTGATTCAGTGAGTTTATTACATTGGAGGTATATACGTTAAATAAAAGCGGGCTAAGTATGCTACCCTGGGGAACTCCGCAAGTTAGTTGTTGAAGATCAGACGCCCTGCCATCTAAAATAACACTTTGTTCTCTACCTGTTAAAAATGAACTAATAAAATTAGACGAGTTTTTATGAAAGCCAGAATATTTTAAGATCGACATAAAATTTCGTGATTTAGTAAATCGAAGGCTTTTGTATAATCAAGGAGAATGAGAATTGTAGCTAAGCCTTTATCTTTGGATATCAAAACATTATCTAGTATCTCAGATAATGCAATAGCCCAGCTAAATTTTGATCTGAAAGCAGACTGCCTGGGAGAGATTAAACTTTTTTTTTTCTAAGTATGAATTCATTTGGACTTTCATGACTTTTTCGAGAACGTAGGGAGGATAGAGATTGATCTTAAATGACTGGGTTCAGAAGGAGATTTAACTTTTGGTAAAGATAAAACTTGTGTTACTTTCCAGGCGTTCGGGAAGTACGAGTTCTTTATACAACAGTTAACAATATGGGTGACAATTGGTATTATAAATGGACAGCAAAGTGTAATGAGAGTAATATTTAATCCATCAGCTCCAATCAACATTGATTTGAGACGTAAAATGTTATTAGAAATGAGATTATCATCCACTTCTTCAAAATTAAATTCGTTTGGGGCTGACCTGTAATTATTCCGATAAAAATTTAGGAGTTGTGCATCAGGATCAATATTACTCTTTGCACCCTTTATAAAGAATGTATTGAGTTCATTTAAGTTTTTTAAATTATCAGGGATTGTTCTTTTTTTGTTGGAGATATATATTTTTTTATTCTTTCCATTTTTCTTGGATGTTGCATTTTTGAAAACGATTATTGAGATATATTCTATTTCTCTTCGAATAGCCGTAGCCGTAAAATTTCTTAATTTAACCATTTATTTACAAACACCAACCAATTTATTGTGTTTGTTCTACCATTATTATCAGATAAGGACAATTTAAACCAAAAATTATTAATGAAACAGAAATCATGCCAACAGTGGATTAAATTTACTTTCGGTCATTTAAGCGTAGACAATAATAAAGGAATTATGGTTCTGGTTTCCTATTACAAAAAAGTAATATGACATTTACTTGTTTTGAATGTAATATTTCGACGTGGTTAGTTTAGCTAAGAGAGTTAGTTTTATTTCAATATTAAACTGAGTGTAGAAATGTTAAGCATGGAATAAAAAACAATTGAATAATTGGTGACTTATTTATGATAGCAGATTCATGTTACTTGTAAAATTTCTAAATTCTATGTTGGTAGTGTGGGTAGTATACGTTTTAGGTACCTCGAAGTTTTCTTGGACTTCCATCGTCTTGAAGTGGTTGATCTCACAACGTTTCAATAGCTGTGTATCTGCTATTGTCATCAGGTGAATGATAGGAAATTCAGAGTATCCATCGTATTTATATTATACCCTTAACCGGTCAAGCGTCTCCGGTCATGGTCATTGGGTCTTATCTGGTCCAATCAGCGTCGTCGTACCTGGAGGTTGGTTGCCGGTGATGCATAGCGGCAAAGGCCGGAGAAGAGCTCTCCAAATATTTTTAATTTGGACCCTGGGCTCGGTAATTATATTTTCGTTCGAGACTATATATGCTGTCTCTATGAATTTTCTTTTGTACCAATGCTCTTACTTGTGAATTGCTTTAGCCTGGTCCCAGTTGACATTATGGTGTTCGGTCCATGCGTGATTCGCTATCCCAGACTTCGTTACCTCTGCCCTTTGAGTAGCTGTGCGGTGTTCCTTAATCCTGGTGTCCAGCGGTCGTTTTGTCTCTCCAATATAAAGACTGCCATATTCACACGGTATGCTGTATATACAGTTATTTGGTATTGCTGGTGCGTCGGGCCTCGTTCTTGTTATCATGCTCCTCAAGGTCTGGACAAACCACCTAGGCAGGAAGAGGACACCACGGTAACAACTCTACTATTACCAGATTCTAAAGGCTTGTCGGAGAAACTTAGAAGAATTGCACACAGCTATGGGATCAGAATGATCTTCAAAAGCAACGACACCTTGAGGAGCATGATAACAAGAACGAGGCCCGACGCACCAGCAATACCAAATAACTGTATATAGAGCATACCGTGTGAATGTGGCAGTCTTTACATTGGAGAGACAAAACGACCGCTGGACACCAGGATTAAGGAACACTGCACTGCTACTCAAAGGGCAGAGGTAACGAAGTCTGGGTTCACGAATCACGCATGGACCGAACACCATAATGTCAACTGGGACCAGGCTAAAGCAATTCACAAGTAAGAGCATTGGTACAAAAGAAAATTCATAGAGACAGCATATATAGTCTCGAACGAAAATATAATTAGCGAGCCCAGCGTCCAAATTAAAAATATTTGGAGAGCTCTTCTCCGGCCTTTGGCAGAAGAAGGTATGTCCGGTAGTCTCAGTAAAGACGGGGGGGGTTCGTTTTATTTGAACTTAAATAAAGAGAGAAAATAAGGGCGCCAGGTAGATTCCCCTATACCTTCTAAATACACATAATCAGGACACCTACCCGTCCTAAAATATCTGCTGTAGTAATTTTTGCTAATTTGGGGCGCTAGATTTCTAAATATAAATAAATAAATGTTGTAAGTAAAAGGAATAATAAGCATACAACAGTTCCAAAATATAAGTTTAATTTGCCCGAACAGACTAGTACAAGGCGCTAAAAATATGCCATAGGGCACTCTATTAATGCAAAACAGTTTTAGAATGTTTAAGCTAAATATACCTAAGTAAAAAATGAAATTAAACAAATATACACTTAAGGACAGAGATTCAAACTGTACATATAAACATGTGAGATCCTGAATAACCTGGATATAAATATTTAAATATTCCTCTAATACAATAATTCTAATCAATAGAATATTTAAATAAATCGTCAAAATCAAACACTACATTAATGGGAACCGATCATAATTACCTGATGTTTATCATTCAATAAAATTCAGAATTCCGACGTTGGTGTCATCTATACTACACTCGAGCTCGAGGGTAAGTGCAATCGATCAAAATAATAATAATAAACCCGATAGTAGCCTAATGGTCTTTACTTTCGGTTAACAAATTCCATCTTACTAATTTCAAATCAAATACTAAAGTTTATATTATTATTGTAAAAATAACTGATAATGAAACCAGACACACAAATTGTCACTTATCTGAAACAACAGCTGAAACTGAAGTTAGAGTCCCTTGCGCTCACTCCACCACTGGAACTCTGATGATAAAAATACCAGATATACAGTGTTCGTGTATGCACCATCAACTAGTTCATCTGCATGCTAAGTCCATGATCGGCATGATAACATAATGCCAAACCAGGTCTGTGTTCTAGTGTCGTAATAGAACAGCAAAATATAACCCCAATCTCACTGGATGGAGAACAAAAACAGGAACGCAGTACGTTGAAACAAAAACAAATGGAAGAAATACGACAACAGTACAAAAGAAGTAGAAGGAAGAAGAAAGAAAAGAAGTAGGACGAAGAAGGAACAAGAAGAAGAAAGAGAAAAGAACCCTAAAAAAAAAGAAGAAAATATCTATCAATAGTCTGACAATACGAGAAATCGGCTAGTGAACAAACAAAAATCACTTACCCTATCAACCAAGGGGTTCTTATACCCAAGGTTCCATTGTGAGGGTGGCCCCAAATACCATGACCACTCCGAAGAATGACGCAACAACAGAAGTTTTTCAAATCCTCAATGAGAGAAGTATCCCAGCAACTAATCAACAGTACTACAATATGCCGGAACAAAATGTAGAGATTTCCATATAACTCCCGAACTCGGATGCCTTATCAAAAGCCAGTATACTAGTGGAAAATCCCTTAAAAACAACCGCACGACTTCTCCAGTTAACCTCACACAATTTTCTACACGCACAGACTTCCCGCCTTGTCGACGACAATGACAACTGTCAAGAAACACACAATGCCAACCACAAAAATATCGATAAATCAATTTGTCTCAACAGGTCAAATTCAAACATCCTTCAAAAATAAATCACGACGAAACACAATAATACGGCAGAATCAGCGCGCAAACGGTAGGTTATTATCGATCGCTAACGGAACGGACTAATAAAAGTAATATTTTGACCGGTCTTAAACGCGTTCAATTATACGAGTAGCTAAGGCAAAAATATAACGTAACAATCCCCCCCTTGCTTGAAGAAATTTTCCCAAAATTTCACAAACAAGTAGACAAGCTAATCGTCGCCAGGATCCTGCTTAAGATCTTTGGCATGCCAAATGCCCCTAGAATTACCCTGTTCATCGCGAAGCTCGTATGTCCAAGGAGAAAGCTTCCTTTTAATGTAAAATGGTCCAATATACCGAGGAGCCAGTTTCTGAGTAAAGTGTTTAGCTGCATCGGATAACACAAAGTTCCGCCTCCATACTGGTTGGTTAGGATAGTATTCTATCTGCCTACATCTCAAGTTATAACGGTTACAGGTCTTCTTAGATGCTTCCTCTAATCGCCTCTGCACCTCGGAGAACATCTTTCTGAAGGCTAAGTTACGACTACTCTCGCCAGTTTGTTTACCATCTTCTGTTCCAACAAGCTCCGCTGCGACATAGTCAGAACCTGACTACATCATGTTTCTACCAAAATTCACGAAAAACGGAGTTATTTTAGTGACCTCATGTTTGGATGTGCGTATTGCACAAGCTACTTTGTCAAGATTTTCATCCCAACGCTGGTGATTGTCGGAAGAGTAAATAGATAACATAGTCTTTAGAGTTCGGTTTATTCTCTCAGTAGGATTGGCTCGGGGATGATATGAGGCACAAAATTTAATTTTACACTCATAGTCTCTTGCAAGTTTTAGAAATTGTCGGCTTCTATATTGTGGTCCATTGTCACAAATAATGACGGGAGGTACACCAAACTTAAGAAACACTTCCGACTCTATTTTCTTAATTATTGTGTTCCCAGTGGCTTTTCTCAAAGGAAACATGAGAGGAAACTTACTCAGATAATCAGTGACCACCAATATGTATGTATTTCCATGTTTTGATTTTGGCAAAGGACCTACAAGATCAGTAGATATTGTTTCCCACGGCCTGGAGGGTTTTGGATGCGAAGCTAACTTATCAGTGCGCATCTCTTGTGAAACTTTATGGGCCACGCAAGTACGACAACGTTTAACAAAGCGAGCGACGTCAAAGCGCATCTTTGGCCAATAATATTTTTCAGCTATACGAGCGAACGTTTTATACACCCCGCAGTGTCCTGAAGTTGGGGGTTCATGAGCAGAGACAATTACACGAAGTCGGTCGGTTTTAGGTAAGACCAGTTTCCATGAATCAGCAGGAACAGATAGTTCAGAAAACTCAGTAGGAACATGCTTCCAAAGTTGTCCATCCTGCTCTCTATAAGAAGAATACTTGAGCGGTTTCTTTCTAACGCGTTCTAACATGGCTACATACCATTTATCTGTAATCGGCTTCGACAACAAGAAATCTATATTGCTGGAATCAACGTAGTCAATTACGGGAACACTACGAGAAAGAGTGTCTGGTAGAACGAGATCTTTACCCTTACGATGTATAATCTTAAAACAAAACTGCTGAAGTCTTACAGCCCAACGAGCAAGTCTACCTGATAAATCCTTCAAATTATGCAACCAACACAAACTATAATGGTCGGTAATCACCGTAACTTCTACACCCTCAATATAAGGTCTCAGCTTTTCAAGGGCCCAAATCACGGCAAGACATTCCCTCTCGGTAGTTGAATAAACACGTTCTTGCCTGGTGAGGGACCTACTAAGGTAACAAATCACACGGTCACTGTCTTCATATGGTTGTAACAACACGGCACCTATCCCATAACCAGAAGCATCTGTCTGGATAACGAACGGTCTAGAGTAATCCGGACAGCTAAGAATAGGGGCGGAGACTAAATACTCCTTAATAACCCTGAAAGAATTTGCACATTCTTCCGTCCACACAAATCTACTATTTTTCTTAAGCAAGGCTGCGATTGGTGCGATAATTGTTGAAAAATCTGGCACAAATCTCCTGTACCATGAAAATGTCCCAACAATCCGACGTACCTCCCTGACATTGGTTGGCGGGGGAATCTCTAACATCGCCTTCACTTTGTCTGAGTCGACATGAAGTCCATTCCTGTTAACAACGTATCCTAAATATTTCATCTCGGGTTTACAAAATTGACATTTCTCCGGACTAACAGTAATGTTGGCTTCCCTAAGACGACGGAAGACTTCATCCAAGAGAGTTAAGTGTTGTTCAAATGTCTGACTTACCACCACTACATCATCTAAATAAACAAAAACGTAAGGTTCAAGGTCATTCCCTAAAACTTGATCTATCAGCCTTTGCCAACGAGCTGGAGCGTTATGCAACCCAAAAGGCATACGACAAAACTGAAATAATCCCCTATTAGGCACTGAGAAAGCTTATCTAATATGTCCGAAACCCTTGGAAATGGATAACTATCGCGGACCGTGACAGAATTTAACTTCCTAAAATCAACGCAAAAGCGATATGACCCGTCCTTCTTCTTAACTAAGAGAGTGGGAGAAGACCAAGGACTAGTTGACGGCTCTACTACACCAAGTCGCAACAGTTCCTCTAATTGCTTGTCAATTTCCCTTTGAACTACAGGATTCACCCTATAATACCGCTGCTTAATCGGTTCGCTATTGGTCACAATAACATGTTCCGTCCTGTCTGTACAACCTAATTGATCACCCATCAATGCCACGTTACGATCCACTACTGCCTGAAGTCTGGACCGCTCCAAAGGACTAAGTACAGTCTGATCAGAAACATGACTTATCGCATTAACTCCAACAGGTTCACGAGAAAAATGCCATTCATTACGCCTTAAATCAGCAACTATACCCATATCTCGCCAAAAACCTGCTCCAAGAATGAGTAAATGGGGAAGTTCAGGAACGATCAATGCTTCAATTAATCTAAACTTATCTCTTAAAGACAAAGGTAACTGTACACTACCCACACTACAACATTTATTACCATTTGCCACAGTACAACTAACTACCCTGTTGTAATTAACAGACAATCCAAGGTCCTTAACAATCCCTAAACCCTGATTACCAATGATTGTCCTTGATGCCCCAGAATCCAAAAGTCCTAGAACAACTTTACCCAAAATGTTCACCGACAAGTAAGGCCTCTCATCGCCAACGGCATTCTCTAAGATATAGTCCAAAACACCTTGAAATTTGTTGATTGGCGTCTGCTCAACAACACGATTACACCAATCACCTAGTCGCGCGTCAATCCGTTTCCCTGAGAATTCCGATTACAGCCCTTACATGTTTTCAGACTAACACCCTCTTTTTTACGTTTATAACAGAATTTACCCCGAACCACAGCACATCCAACAGCGCGATGTCCTGCTTGGTTACACCAAAAACAAACAATATCCCTAGAACGATCTCGATTACTACTCCGAGACGACGACGATCCACTAACACTAGCCACGTCTACCTCAATATATGCCAAATCCGGTTCCAGAACACTAGTCTTCCTAGAAGGTGCGGAATAACTCTCCATAAATTCCTTCCGCGCTTCCAGATGCTTGCCTAACTCTTTCAGCTGAGAAAAAGAATTAATGTCTACCAAAGCCAACTGGTTCTGATAAAATGGAGCAATATTCCTCATCAGAATTTTTAGTTTGGTCTCCTCAGAAACTGGGCAAGTCAATCTATTGAAATACCCCAACATGATAGCAAGATAGGTTCCCATCGACTCATCATGTCCTTGAGTTCTCTTGCGAATCTCCTCGAAAAGCTTTTCATTGTAGGTGGAAGAAAGGTATTCTTCCCTCAGAAAATCCGTGAACTCATCCCAAGTACCAACCTCATCACGATAGGCCAAGTAGAACTGATAAGCCCTTCCATCAAATAAATCAATACCAGACCGTAAAAGATCATTCTTGGTTACATGCCTTGTAACCCTTAACTCTTCTACTCTTTCCAGAAAAGCACTTAACGAAAGACCTCTTCGGTCACCAGAAAATTTAAGGTTCCATTTACTAGGGGGAGACACACTCGATGACCTACGAGACGGGGGAATGGTTTGTGCGAACGGTGCAAAATTTGCCGTACCGGGTATAGGAAGGAGAAAACTAACTTGAGGCGGTTCAACTTGATCTTGATCAGAAGCGCCCTTGACGCTGTTCGCATACAATCGATCCAACAGTAACAACGCTTCAGACAACACAACAGGTCTACGGGTGGCCTCGACAGGCAAGTTATCTATTCTACCCAATAAGTGAGAGATTTTACTTTGGAGCTTGCTAAAAGCATTACTCGTGGTGGATTCTTTGAATGACTGCACCTTGGGCCTAAGATCTTCCAACTTCCTCTCCACAGCAGCCAAATCTTCTTCTGGAGAAACTGGGTATGGCAGGTAACTGACTTAACTCTTCCTGATTCAACTTTACCTGCATCTTCCTCAAAGCCATGATAACGAAATTTATAAAAGACCAAACTAAACTCTTTCCATCAAATTGCAAATGATTCACCCTAAATAACGCTTGGCCGAATCAAGTTTATTGTTGTCTCGCACAATATATAATAATAATAATAACAATAATATATAGCACAAAATGCTCAATTAATGGCAATATCAAGATAAATATCAATAAATCAGCGTTTAATTTTTATTGCGCTGAAAATGCTAATATGAGCAACTTATAAGTCAAAAATATGAACCAATTAAATAAATAGTTACCTACAGTACTTGAATTTAAAACTGTGTATGCACGAAAAAAAAATCCCCATACGTTCAGTACCAAAAATTGCTACCGGATGCCAAAATTGCTATCGGGCCCCACGTTGGGCGCCAGTTTGCCGGGCCCCACGTTGGGCGCCAGTTTGCCACGCCCCACGTTGGCGCTAAATTGCCACACCAAAATGTTACGTGACGCCAAATTTCTACCCTACCTAGTTATGCTAAGGGCAGAAGAAGGTATGTCCGGTAGTCTCAGTGAAGACGGGGGGGTTCGTTTTATTTGAACATATATGCCAGATTTTGCTTGGCGGATATAAATAAAGAGAGAAAATAAAGGGCGCCAGGTAGATTCCCCTATAGCTTCTAAATACACATAATCAGGACACCTACCCGTCCTAAAATATCTGCTGTAGTAATTTTTTCTAATTTGGGGCGCTAAATTTCTAAATATAAACAAATAAATGTTGTAATCAAAAGGAATAATAAGCATACCACAGTTCCAAAATATAAGTGTAATTTGCGCGAACAATCTAGTACAAGGCGCTAAAAATATGCCATAGGGCACTCTATTAATGCAAAACAGTCTTAGAATGTTTAAGCTAAATATACCTAAGTAAAAAATGAAATTAAACAAATATACACTTAAGGACAGAGATTCAAACTGTAAATATAAACATGTGAGATCCTGAATAACCTGAGTACAAATATTTAAATATTTCTCTAATACAATAAATCTAATCAATAGAATATTTAAATAAATCGTCAATATCAAATACTACATTAATGGGAACCGATCATAATTACCTGATATTTATCATTCAATAAAATTCAGAATTCCGACGTTGGTGTCTCATCTATACTACACTCGAGCTCGAGGGTAAGTGCAATCGATCAAAATAACAATAATAATAAACCCGATAGTAGGCTAATGGTCTTTACTTTCGGTTAACAAATTCTATTTTATCAATTTCAAATCAAATACTAAGGTTTATTATTATTGTACAAATAACTGATAATGAAACAGTAACCAGATACACAAATTATCACTTATCTGAAACCACAGCTGAAGCTGAAGTTAGAGTCCCTTGCGCTAACTCCACCACTGGAACTCTGGAAATACAGTGTTCGTGTATGCACCATCAACTAGTTCATCTGCATGCTAAGTCCATGATCGGCATGATACCATAATGCCAAACCAGGTCTGTGTTCTAGTGTCGTAATAGAACAGCAAAATATAACCCCAATCTCACTGGATGGAGAACAAAAACAGGAACGCCGCACGTAGAAACAAAAATAAAAGGAAGAAATACGACAGAAGAAAAAGAAGTAGAACAAGAAGAAAGAACCCTAAAAAAAGAAAATATCTATCAATAGTCTGACAATACGAGAAATTGGCTAGTGAACAAACAAAAATCACTTACCCTATCAACCAAAGGGGTTCTTATACCAAAGATTCCATTGTGAGGGTGGCCCCAAATACCATGACCAATCTGAAGAATTACGCAACAACAGAAGTTTTCAAATCCTCAATGAGAGAAGTATCCCAACTAATGAACAGTACTACAATATGCTGGAACACAATGTAGGGATTTCCATATAACTCCTGAACTCGGATGGCTTATCAAAAGCCAGTATACTAGTGGAAAATCCCTTAAAAATAACTGCACGACTTCTTCAGTTAACCTCACACAATTTTCTACACGCACAGACTTCCCGCCTTGTCGACGACAATGACAACTGTCAAGAAACACACAATGACAACCACAAAAATATCGATATATCAATTCGTCTCAACAGGTCAATTCAAACATCCTTCAAAATAAATCAGAACGAAAAACAATAAATACGACGAAATCAGCGCGCAAACGGTAGGTTATCGATCGCTAACGGAACGGACGAATAAAAGCAATATTTTGACCGGTCTTAAACGCGTTCATTTATACTGAGTAGCTAAGGCAAAAATATAACGTAACAATCATATATGTGATTAATTCTCTCTGTACATGTTGAAATATTAGTTCAACAAAAGTCTCAAATCATCCTTCACCTTTTAACAGAATATAGATCCACTTGAATACTTTAGTTATTAACAATAATATTAATGTTTTAAAAAGAATCAAGTCAAATACAATATAAGTCGATTTTTTATTGTTAACAGATATTGTTTTTAAATTTTTGGTACTTCTTACATGATATAACATATTTTTCAAAGGTAAATGTTGACCAGAAAAATTTTGCCCTCAGCAAATGAATAAAAATATTTTTTATCGAAAACATAAAAATGTTCATTTCATTTTATAATAATTGAGTGAACACTAACATTTACATTCAATCATTAACTTTTACACATGATCGATAATATATCCAATTCAGTTGTATTACAAAATAGGTCTTTGAAACTAATTATTTATACGAAAACGCGACTCTCTTAGCATTAAAAGAATTTTTAATTTTGACTCCAACGTGACGTCATACCAGACTACTGGATGCGCATCGGCATACCGTTATAAGTTATCATGAGTAGAATGAAAAAACATTTACAAATGATTTAGAAGGAGCAGTATTTGTGTTTGTAAAGAACATTTTTTCAGATGATACCTATTCGTGGATATTGTAGAGAACACAACGGTGCCATAATTTTAAATAACAGAGAGAAAATAATCTTAAAGGAAAAAAGGTGTTTCATTAAACATGTATTGGATTACACACTGAGTTAAGTGATAGATAGTTGAAACTGATTTAAAAGAAATTGTGTCAACTGTAGATAGGAATGTGAAAAATTTTGTAATTATAAATTTTAATTATCTTACACGTCATATGTTCCTTTGCAGATATATCTAAATTAGAGTTAAATTACATATTAGGATTAATACTTGAGTCGTAGCAAAATAGTGTCAATTATTTTCATTCACCTGAAATGTATATCCATTACTCAGAATCACACAAAGAAAGAGGAATAGAGACAGTAGAGTAGTAGTAGAGACGGAAGTATATTTTGTAAGAAGCTCTCAAACTACTGTCGCTCTTTTGTTAATATTTCATTTTCAGCTGTTTAGTTCTATTACAAACTCGTGTAGTTTTTATTCTTTATTTAGTATGTATAACCTTAATTGATGGAGACCACTAACACCGAAAGCTCCAACATTACAGAATGAATACTCTCTTCGAGGTGTCATTCCTTTGTACGCAAGACAATATACATTGTATATCATATATAACATACATTATATACCATATATACATACATTGTTTCTGGTCAGGGAACCTTCATCAGTTGCGCTTCCCACAATTGAATGTGCTCTCGAACACTTCTTTATGTATTTGAAACATTTCGTTAAATTTGAAGACGCGAGATGTAAGACCGACATCTAGGATTTTCGAGAAAATCAGCACACAGAGGTTCCGAATCTGGAGCCGTTCCGTATAATTGCTGTTCTCCCTTAACTCCTAGGACAGAATGTCACGATTCAATTTTTCAGGTTACTTCACCTGTCTGAGATATTGAATACTCTCTTCGAGGTGTCATTCCTTTGTACGCAAAATCCTAGATGTCGGTCTTACATCTCGCGTCTTCAAATTTAACGAAATGTTTCAAATACATAAAGAAGTGTTCGAGAGCACATTCAATTGTGGGAAGCGCAACTGATGAAGGTTCCCTGACCAGAAACAATGTATGTATATATGGTATATAATGTATGTTATATATGATATACAATGTATATTGTCTTGCGTACAAAGGAATGACACCTCGAAGAGAGTATTCAATATCTCAGACAGGTGAAGTAACCTGAAAAATTGTATCGTGACATTCTGTCCTAGGAGTTAAGGGAGAACAGCAATTATACGGAACGGCTCCAGATTCGGAACCTCTGTGTGCTGATTTTCTCGAAAATCCTAGATGTCGGTCTTACATCTCGCGTCTTCAAATTTAACGAAATGTTTCAAATACATAAAGAAGTGTTCGAGAGCACATTCAATTGTGGGAAGCGCAACTGATGAAGGTTCCCTGACCAGAAACAATGTATGTATATATGGTATATAATGTATGTTATATATGATATACAATGTATATTGTCTTGCGTACAAAGGAATGACACCTCGAAGAGAGTATTCAATATCTCAGACAGGTGAAGTAACCTGAAAAATTGTATCGTGACATTCTGTCCTAGGAGTTAAGGGAGAACAGCAATTATACGGAACGGCTCCAGATTCGGAACCTCTGTGTGCTGATTTTCTCGAAAATCCTAGATGTCGGTCTTACATCTCGCGTCTTCAAATTACAGAATGATACCTTTTCGTTTAAATTGTCAGGTAACATTTAAAAAAAACAAAATGAACTTGGTAGGCGTCAATTTAATAAGCCAAAAACATGGTAATGAGATGTTGATCGATCGGACTGGTTAATTAATAAGCGAGTTATTCGCGAAAAATGTGAAAAAAAGGCATATTTTTCAATCATTCGTAACTTTATCTAAAAAAATTTAGAACGATGAAACAAAAGCAAATAGTTTAGTTTGTTTTTAGAATATAGTTCTAAATATGTGGATATATATCTGTATATATATTTACTTATGTGTTTTTATATAAAACACTCGAACCATCTGTCAAGAGTATGGTATATGTTATAGCATAGTATGCCTTCATATACTTAAATTACTCAATAGACGGTAGATGTCACCGACATCTATTAGGTTCAATACACTGATTGTTGTCTTACTGATGTGTATAACATCCAAGTATTTCACGTTAGAACTTGCCATTCAAGGAAGCGTATCTGACGAGAACTCCTGGTTCGAAACGGCTGTCATACGTTGAATGACATAGTTCTAAATATGTGGATATATATCTGTATATAAATCAAATATAAACGATAATTTTGCTATTCTGCTTAAAATGCAGTTTCGAGCTAGATTATGTTATTTGGAGTAGATGTTTGTTTTATGGGCACTGGGGAAACCAGCCGGATACGCGCATATGCTGGGCTTTGTCGTCATTATCTATTGTATGATGTAGGGTCAGTACAGAGTACAACCATGACTAAGCTAAAAATACATTCGTCTGTTGTGCAACAAAAAATAAAAGCCAAAACTCGTCTCTCAACTGGAAAAGTCCTTGCCACGATTTTTTTTTTTTTACTGATCGATTTTCTACACGCCCAGCGTACAGTTAATGTGGATTACTACTGCCAGTTGTTACACTTGGCGTATTCGAAACAAAAAACAAGGAATACACTGCAAGAAATGGGCTGAGAAACCCTCGACCACCCTCCTTACAGCCCTGACTTGTCATCTAGTAACAATTTTTTGTTCGTGCCTCTGAAGGAATCACCGGGAGGAAAACGATTTGGAATAAATGAAGAAATCGAGTAGCACATACGCAGTTGGCTTGCAACTCGTCCTCAAACATTCTATGAACAGAGAATACTGAAATTCCCAAATCGGTGGAAAATGTGTGTCGACCACGCAGGACGATATATTGAAAAATGCTAAATCAATGATTTCTGTATTATATATATATTATTTAATAAATGTATGAAAAAAATTCCGTTGATATATGATTTCTCCTCGTAAGCTTAATTTAATTGTCAGAGTTTTAAAACAAAACCGAACGCAGTATCATAATTAATTTATTCGATGATTTTAAAAGGAAAGAAAATAATGTGGCAGAAAATAAAAAATCAAAGTCAACATAATAATTATGGCAAATATTAATGTATAGTTATGAATATTGAAAAATAGTATTCATTTCGCAGCGCTGTAAAACCTTAACTAAGGAATGAATTTAAAAAAAGAAAATTATAAAATTATTCCTTAAAACACCATCTATAAAAATGGTCTGATGTCATTTTTTTGTAAAATTATTAGAAAACAAATTATATAGACAAGTATATTTTTTTCTCAAATTTTCATCGATTTTCGCTTATAACTGTTTTATTTATGGTTGTACGACAACAAGTTACTTAACAAAAGTTGTAGACATTTTTATTTGCAACAAAAAATGTTAACTAACCTTTTTTGTGAGACATAGTTTGAAGACGCGAGATGTAAGACCGACATCTAGGATTTTCAAGAGAATCAGTACACAGAGGTTCCGAATCTGGAACCGTTCCGTGTAATTGCTGTTCTCCCTTAACTCCTAGGAGAGAATGGCACTATAAAATTTTTCAGGTTACTTCACCTGTCAGAGATATTGAATACTCTCTTCGAGGTGTCATTCCTTTGTACGTACAAAGGAATGACCTCTCAGACTCGGGAAACGGACCGGCGACGTCGATGGCAATTCTCTCAAATGGGACGCCCATGTTGTACTGCTGCATTCTGTCCTTGGTCCGGGTCTTCGAGCTCTTACTGGCTGCACAGGTTTCACATTTCCGGCACCAAGCTCTGACGTCTTCAAAGTAATTTACCCAGTAGTTTCGCTGGCGAACTTTGTCTAGGGTTTTGTCCATGCCCAGATGGCTCCCGGTAATCCCATCATGTACTTCGGTCAGGATGGCTGGTACCTTTTTCTTCGGAACTACCAGTTGGGACTTGGTTTCTCGTCCATCAGCGCTTTCCCAAACTCGCTTGAGCATTCCATTGTCTACTCTTAGAGAGTCCCACTGAGCCCATAACGATTTTAGCACACCGGAGTATCTAGCTACCTCGTCCCATCGTGGCCTGGGTGCCCCTCTCATTTTGAGTGACAAGATTGGTTCGATGTCTGGATCAGCCATTTGGTCCTGGATGCACTGTTCCGTTGTCCAGTCTTCATTGGTCTGCACTCGGATCTGCCTGATGGAGATACCCTCTCGCTGTTCCGTCTTCAGACAATGTCCGCATTCCGCTCTACAGGGTCTTCTGGATAGGGCATCGGCGTTATTGTGCAAACGGCCGGCACGGTGTTCCACCTTGAAGTCGTATTGCTGTAATTTCTCCATCCACCTGGCCAGTTGTCCTTCATGTGTCCAGGTGTCTTCATGTCCAGCAGCCATTTGAGCGCGGCATAATCTGTCCAGATTAAGAAATGACGACCATAGAGGTATTTGTGGAAATGGTCTACAGCCCTTATTATTGCCAGAATTTATCTTCTTGTGACGCAATCATTTCTTTCCGGTTTCGAGAATTCACGGCTGTAGTACTCGATCACCCTCTCTTCACCATCTTGCACTTGAGATAGGACGGCCCCTAACCCTGTGTTGCTGGCGTCGGTGTCTAAAATGAACTTGCCGGACTGTATAGGAAAGGCTAGGAATGGGCTGGAACATAGTGCTGCCTTCAGTCGCCTGAATGATGTTTCGCAATCCTGATTTCAACGGAAGGTCTCTTTCTCAGTGGTCTGCCGATGTAGAGGCGCGGCAATGGTGGCAAATCCCTCAACAAATCGCCTATAGTAGGAACAGAGGCCCAAGAAGCTTTGGAGTTCATGCTTGTCTCTTGGGAGTGGCCAATCACGGATGGCTTCTATCTTTTCCTCGTGACTAGAATGTCGTCGAGGTACACTAAGCACGTCCTCCCTATTAACCCGCTCAGTACGTACTCCATTAGCCTCTCAAATGTAGCGGGTGCATTACATAACCCAAAGGGCATGACCGTAAACTGAAACAGCCCTTTACTGGTGGAGAACGCTGTCTTCTCTCTGTCGTTTGCATGTAGACCAACCTGCCAATATCCACTTTTTAGATCTAGTGAGGAGAACCATCGAGAGCCTGCTAGTGTGGTCAGAGTGTCATCGATTCGTGGTAATGGGTGGTAATGGTAGTCTTTCTTCATGACATCATTCAGCTTTCTGTAATCCACGCAAAATCTGGTGGTTCCATCTTGACTGTTACAAATTTGCCAGTGTTTTGTGATAAATTGCTTGGCTTTCTTCTGGTTCTCTGGTGTCAGGTGTGTCAAATGGTCAGCAAACTGTTGTATGAACTCTTTACTGGGTCCTATCTCCTTCACCGACGTCTGGTAGTCTTCTTCGCAATTGATGATGGTCTCTACTTGCTCGAAACAAGCTATCTCTTGACCATTGGCAATTCGGATGTCATGGTTGGACAAATTCATGATTCTAACTGGTATATCTCGTCCGGTTTTAACTATAGCCCGTCCAATTAAGTAGTCATGAGCTGAGTGTACGGGCTCCACCATTCCAACGTAGCTCCCAGGATTGCTGAGTAGCTGCTCATGTTCGACCGGGAATTCTGGCTGGAGATTTTGCTACAATTTTTATGGAGGTCTATGAGCTGTTAACGGGCCGTGTCAATGCAAATTCCTCATTTAGGAACCGAAGAACATCATATCGCGGGTCGAACATAAATCCATGCTGGCTAATTAGGTCCATACCCAATATAAAATCATCCTCAATATTCGCTACCAGGACCCTATGCCGGATCATGTTGTTCCCTATCTGTAGCACGATATCTGCGTCACCCTGTATTGACATGGACTCGCCAGTGACTGTTGTGAGCTGGATGTTATTGGTAACCGGACGGATTTCTGATGCTCTCAAAATCCTGGACTTGACAATAAACACAGCGGCGCCGGTATCGATGGGGATGGTAATTGCTTGGCCATTGATGGATGGATGGATACTGTCCTGGGAGCTGGTGGAGGGTTAGTCAGCATTCGCGCCCTTATGCTGACTGATTGGAGTTTCCCTGGTTGGTAAGGTCGGTTTGTTGACTACCCCTGGTTGGTGATCGTTCCGGTAGCCTTAGTCTGCTGTCGCGTTGAAAATGCCCTCTCCGTCCACAGCGGTAACATGCCCCTCTGGTGCCAGTTCTTTGTGACCGTTCTAATAGCTTGTTCAGACCAGCCAGTAGGGCTTGACATGTTGACTCTCGCTCTTCCTGGTTAAAGAAAACTGCTCGGACCCTCGGCTTGGACATGTTCATGACGGCCTCTACTTCTAATGCCCGACGTAAAGCTTCATTACTTTTCTTGACGCCACTTAGTCTTAGATTTCGTTGTGCTTCCACATCTCAGATGCCGTTTATGAAAGTCTGTGCGGCGAACTGGTCTTTCGTTTCCTCTGGCAGGTCTGGGTAAAACAAGTGAACTAACAGTGTAATCTCTGCTTCGAATTCTTGGAGGCTTTCACCGGATTTTTGCGCTTTTTCACTCAGTTGGACTTGGTTTACCTGGCTCAATGACTGATTGTCGTAACATTTGTCTAGGATGGCGATAATCTTGGCGAAATTGCCTTGTTCATCGACTGGAATGCTTTGGAGGAGTTCTAGGGCCGGACCTCTTAACGAAATTACCAGAGAAGTAGATTTTTCATGATTATCCCATTCATTAGCTGTGGCCACGACCTCAAATTGCCGTTTATACATGGGCCAAGATGAACCGCCGTCGAATGTGGATGGTTTACTAAAGGAACCTTTGGTATTCACGATGTACTAGTATTTTCCTCGCTGTAAGTCCTATTGCATTTTTTTGAGTTCTGTTTCTACCTTGTTTTGGATGGCACTGATTTTATCTTGTACTTCACTTACTTCACTTTGTACCCTGTTTTTAATGGAACTGATTTCAAATTTCACCTGGCTCTGGATGGAATCGATGTCATCTACTTTGATTTCAGGAGTTTCCAAATTACTTTTTAGGATCTTAATGTCGTCGTTTAGCTCTTTTATGTCTGATTCCACTATTTGCGTTCTCTCATTAACTGTTTCATTAACTTGCGACACTATTTGCATTAATTGTTCAAATTGGCTAATTTTTCGTCGAGTCCCTCCGTAATCTGCTTAACTTTTTTTTGCTAGTTTCGTCCATTTTTTTCATACTACGGGTTTCCATGAATCAAATTACGATTTTAACTGCACTTAATCCTGCACTTCTGATTATCAAATTGTTATAAATTTCGTGGGTTCAATTAGAATTATAAAACTAATATTCACTTTCACTTTTCTAGAACTTTTATTTACATCAAATTATACAGAACAGCTGAGTCACAATAATATTACAATATACGGTCGTAGTCGCTGTCTAACTGACTGCCGCGATTATCGATCGCTCCTTTTAAAACCTGCATCGAAAACTCTCGTAGAATCAATCATCAATTCTACAGCTCCCGAGCCATTTCGAGAACAATTTTTTGTCCTAAGAGCGATCGATGTCGTACTGGAATAAGACCAGGGCCGGCTTAGGGAAATTCGTTACAATATGTACAAAAATATGTACAAAAAAAACACACCGACTTGATAACATCCTCCTTCTTGGAAGTCGGTATAAAATCGGCTGTCGATAACTCGCTGTAAACTCATCTGGCCATGTCATACTGTACCAAAACACCTATGTACTGCCCACCTCGGCCCGCCACTATTTTCGTCTCCAGCGAGAGGCTATCGAAATATAATATAAACATCCAAACAATTTCAACAGAACGTAAGAGGATCTTAACTGAACACTGAACAGAATTTGGTGTCTACTACGATTGTATGATCTGTGTACTAAGATACGAGATACCAAAGCAACCAGCGAGACGCACAGTCTACGCCCACACCATCTCCACCTACCAATCAGTCTCCCAGTGCTCCACCGCTCCAGAGTCCTAATAGTCTGGACTCGAGCAGTTAACGAGATATCACATTCTTCCGCACCGCTGCAGATATCTGCCGTAGTTGCAGATAAAACGTTCAGCCCAGAAAACACAGTTTATCCATTCACATTGGACATTAAAACCTACATACTATTACATATACTTATCTCATTTATATGAAAGTAGGATAACTACATATCACAACAACTGTCGTAACTGCATTACTGACATTTGCAAATACGTTGTTCCCTCTTTTGACAGTCTCACTAATCCTACTGAAACAATATGAGATAGTATGGATGTACACAAAAAGGTGGCCGCAATTAAATTTATTTAAGGTAATTACAAAATGGTTACTGGGGGAATTCATACCCTGTTGAAAACATCCAATAGAGTCCCATACAGAACTACAACAATTATAATAGTTTGCGTGCAGTCTATCTGGAAAGAAAATTTGCCAGATTAAAACCATTTTTGAATCTATTGTAATCTATCTGCTAGTTCCATATAGAAAGTTTTATTTATTGGAATCGAATGCATTCAATATGGACATAACCTGTGGAAATATATCTATATACAGAATAAAAAATATTTTAATGGTTCTCCATTATCAATGTTTAAAGTTTTCCATTTGTAACAGCAACATTGAAAATATAGAACTTAATATTTCGCTTAGAAATTTCTATGGGTATATGTGTGGATTGACAGAAAAAAAAAACATTAGATTTTCATAGAGTTTTTTATTGGTACCTTTGGGATTTTTTCTACAAGGTTCTTTGGGATTTTCGTTCGTCAATCGCTTTCTGTAGCAGATCATTTTTTTAAATTTGAATCAAATACAAAGATTAACAGACAAATTTCCAAAAACTGCCTTAATTACTGGTTGTATTTTACAGGAAGTCTTCCTCATTGATGTTTTGAGAGAAAAGAGTAAAAAATGGTTTATCTCGATTTCCGGTGAAACTGCAAGTCCTATGGAAATAAGTTAATAATAAAATATCTATTTTTTCTCTTTATTTTGACTTGATATCGAAAAAGAACCCTAATTTTCAATCGAAAATTTTCACGTCAAAG
Source organism: Octodonta nipae (assembly GCA_034190945.1). Taxonomy (NCBI): domain Eukaryota; kingdom Metazoa; phylum Arthropoda; class Insecta; order Coleoptera; family Chrysomelidae; genus Octodonta; species Octodonta nipae. The sequence goes on along the minus strand of CM067216.1, from coordinate 166,895,484 downwards.
TATATGATTTCGTTGACTTTCTGATGGTGCAAAAAAATATACATTACTATAGTAAATGTTCTCAGAAAATTAAGTAAATAAAGTTAATATTTAATAAGACATCTACAATATTATGAGAGAGTTATAGATTCTTCTTTAAATTATATGCGTAGATGGCTATGTATGATTATTTTAGATTATACTTACCTACATACCTGAGTGACCTACGGAACATTTTCGCCCATCAAAAGGTATTTCATAGAGAACTGGGGAAGGGGCTAGAAGGATCTGGGCTTTCTACTTAATTTTCAGATTCGAGTTTCTTTCGTTTCTTTGTATTTTCTGAGAACATTTAAATTGTAATGTATATATTTTTCACACCATCAGAAAGTAAAGATTTCAACGGCTTAAAAAAGCAAATATTTTGACGTTAGAATTTTCGATTGAAAATTATGGAGCTTTTTTGATATTAAGTCACAATAAGGTGAAAAAATTAATATTTTAAATAAACAAAATAAAGTGCGTTTGGGACATAAGACCAAATTTCGGGAAAAAAAACATTTTTTTCAGAAAAGATAGGTGATAAAAAACCAAAAACTTTTTATTTGCATTTTTCACGTAAAGTGTGAAAAACATGTAAACACAAAAGTTATAGATATTTTTTATCTGCAGCCTTGCTATTTAACTTTTTCCATAGGACTTGTAGATTTGCCGGAAATTGAGATAAACCGTTTTTTACCCTTAAAACCTCACCCCTTCCCGCCCCCAGACCTTTTTCAATGGGTTTCATCCTACTATAATTTCAATTGGCTTCAAAAGTTATCAACCCTGGTCTAATGTATTTAGAGGAGGATGCATTTTGGAATTTTTATAAAATGCAAAATTAACGATTTACATTGTAAGCAATTTTTAATATAGACGAATCTCGCACTAGGACCAGAGAGTATGCAAAATTACTGGATAAAAAATAAACTATACGCCATCCAGCAACCTGTCTATAGACTTCACTATTTGACATGGGCATGATTGGAGACACCAGAATCAATAGGTCTTTTCATATTCGAAAATTTCTTGTTGCCGTTCGTCATTTTTTTCGAGCAGTTGTCAGACCATTGGCAATGGTTTATTGCTCGAAAAAAATGACTGAATTTGACGCTTGCCCATTAGAAATTTTCGAATATGAAAAGACCTATTAGTTGTACTTTGCACAATTATGTTGGTCAAATCATAGTGTCTAAAAAGGGGATTACCAATCCACGATTTTTTTTTAATGTTGACAGCAAAATGATTAGTCTGTAATTTGCTGGGTCCAATCACAGATCATACAAAGAGGTCCAATGTGCATTTGGTAAGAAAAATGTTGCACCATGCAAAAGGAAACTAGGCATCATGTTGAATGGCTAATTAAGCCATTTATTAGGGTCGTTGAAAGGGCGTCGCCCTAGAGATCAAATGTAGCTAGTGCAAGCTTTATGCTCTCGGCGTTCATATTTTTTATCCTCCATAATATTGCCCCATTGCCCCCCCCCCCACTTAGTCATAAGCTGGCGACGCCTTGGGTCGTTAGTGTTTGCTGGATCGCGTACAGTTTCTTTTTTATCTAGTAATTTTGCACACCTCTGGTCCTGGTGTGAGATTCGTCAATATATCAAAAATTTCTTACAATGTAAATCGTTAGTGTTATGTTGCATTTTATCAGAATTCCAAAATGCATCCCCCTCTTCATTCTTCCAACGGAGTCTGGAGTTATGGGTCGTTGATGTGGAAAGCTGTGTTTTCTAAAATGCTCTATTGTATAGAGCTGAAGCTATGAGCTTAATTATTACTGATGTTGTTAGGTTTTCTATAAAACTCTTTTCCTGATTGAAATTGTAATAATGTATTGTCTAGATTCCGTTGGTTATGTTTTCTTAATCGAATTGTGTAGAAGGAGAGCATTTGTGGTAAAATGGCAAAGCCCTGTTGAGATATAATGTTTTTGTCTGTTTTGTGCATTGCGAGTGTCATGAAGTGTTGTCCATGATACACCCAAAATCTTTTCCAAGACATCTTACTTTCTTTTCAAGCATTCTTTGACAAGATGGCATACTAAAATTTTGTCTAAAATAGGAATTATTCTACAGATGGCTATTTTAGCGCAGTAGATGATCGTGTGCAGCGACTATAACATATTAGCGCTTAAAACATACTAAAGCAAGACACATTTGTTCACTGCCTCTAAGATGATACGTAGATTTTTTGAAGATCTTAATCTCGGAACAGTTAGTTTGCTCAGAGGGTCTATTTCACTGTATTCTAGAGAAGCGCCCTCCATGTCAGATTGGATATTCTCAAACAGATCCATTGGATGATGCAGTGGCGGATCCAGGCACGTGTTTCCGGGGGGGGGCGATTTCATGGTTCAGGGGTGGCGATCCTGTACTAAATGTACCTAAATAATATTTTAACCCCAGATTTCTTGGGTTATAACATTAAAAATAGTCGTTTAAATCCATAGAAGTTACCTTCTGCTAAGCTGTTGGAGTTAGGATTACCTTGCTTTAATATTAAATTTAACTTCGAGGCTCTCGCCTCCTCTTTGGATCCGCCCATGGGATGTTGTACCTAAGGTTCTTGATTTTTTTCCGCTCTTTATCCTGATCTCTTGTAATAGCAGTACTTCGCACTCTTTATTGTGTCCAGTAGTTCCGCCAAAATAAAGTCATTTTTCAAGATGATACTATGTTAATCGGCGACGCTCTGTTCTGTAAAAATTAACTTGGTAGTTGCGGTTCCCAATCAAGTAAAATAGCCTCTTGCCGTTACTATTGTCCACACTTTCTAGCCTTGGCACGATATTTGTGCATTGCAGGCTATGTCTAAAAGGTACATGCTCTAAGGCTTCCAATGAAATAGGTTCAGCATGTTGTTCATTGGTTGCATCCAAGTGAAATAGCCTATTACTGTCTGTATTCCCCTCTTTTTCTAGCCTTTCCACGATATTTGCGCATTGCAGGCTAACTGGAATTTTGACATGGAACATGGAATATTAAAGTGATAATAAAGTAAGGTTAGTTAGGTAGTTTGAAAATTTGTACAGAAAGGTTACGTTTTAAAAATATAGTGTAATTATATTTTTCACTATGGAAAATAAACCGCAGAAAATGCCCAAAGTGGCAAAGGTAAGGATTGTAACTAAGTTGTGTAACAAAATTTTAAATTCATATTGTTTAAGGTTAAAAATAAAGCCCCAGCTGAAATTCAAATTACTGCTGAACAACTTCTGAGAGAAGCCAAAGAAAGGGATCTCGAGATACTTCCTCCACCTCCTAAACAGAAAATCTCAGATCCAGCTGAATTAGCTGATTATCAGTTAAGACGAAGAAAACAATTTGAAGACAATATAAGAAAGAATCGAACAGTAATATCAAATTGGATTAAATATGCTCAGTGGGAAGAGTCACAAAAAGAAATTCAAAGAGCAAGGTCTATATGGGAAAGAGCTCTTGATGTGGACCATAAAAACATTACCATTTGGTTAAAATATACAGAAATGGAAATGAGAAATCGACAGGTAGGATAGTTTTCATTGTTATTATTTTAATAAATTGTATATTAAAGATATTGACAACATACATATATGGTTTCTTTAAATTTGTATATAATCAAATTGTTGCTAATTCCAAATTTATAACAGCTATGTATTTTAATACAGGATTTTTAACTTATTAGCACTGCTTCTGATGGCCTTTATTTATAACTTATTTTATCACTGTTATTTTTTATAGAATAACAATTAAATATGAATAAATTATTTATTTCTCACAATAATTTTCCTATTAATTTATTATCAGTTAAACATAACATACACAAGCCCCATGCTATCCCTGACTTGCTGAGTTTTCGTTAAGTTGACTCTTGGGTAAAACTTAACAAAATGACCATTTATTTATATTGACAGATTAGTTGTGTATGCTAATGAACCAGGCTAACACTGATTATTCAAGATCTTATTACACATTATAATTATTTATAATAATTTAGCATTGTTCTATTTTATGCATTGCATTTGTCTGAAGTTCTCACTGTAACTAAACATTTCAACTTTTTATCTATTTAGCTTTTTAATTGAAAAATGAGACTGATTCTAACTACCACATTTTAATAATATGTAACTTTATTTTTCAAAACACCAAATATGTGATAGTTTTTATCTGACACTATAATCAATGAAAATGACAAATCTCTAGAGCAGTGAGCAGCTACACCAACCTCAATTAAATCCACAGCATTTTAGCATTTCACCAGTTTCTCAGGTCCTTAGTTGTTTTGGCTTACCAGTATATTGCAGTGGGAGATTTTAGAAAATGGGTTCTCTTTCTAATTAATAACAAATAGTAGGCAGTAGACTAATTAACAGAGAGTTTTAAGTTACATGACTTTAAACAATATTACAGGAAAGCAATAACTTAATAACCTGAAGGAGTTTACCCTTTTAATCAATTTCATTATATTTTTCAAAATGCCTCTGGGTTTGTGATTTTTACTTTGCTTTAAATTATGATATTGGTAACTCTATTGTGTGTGCAATAAAAAAAGTTATGTGAATATCTTAAGTTTAAAAAATTGTATAAATGTTTTGTGAAAATCACATAATTTTTCAGTGACTCCTAAACTGTTACAGGTTAAAGCCCCACCGAGACATCAGTTAGTAAATTTAATATTAAAACAAAGTAATTTTAACTCCAAGAGTGGGAGTCAGTTCTATGGGTTTAAACCCCAGAAAGACTATTTTTAATGTAATAGTCTAAGAAATCTGAATTTAAAATTACATTTAGGTAAATTTAGTACAGGATCCCCCCCTCCTGAAGTATGAAATCACCTCCCCCCTGAAGCATGTGTCTGGATTGGTTACAAAAATTTAATTAAAGATCTAGTATTGCATTACTCAGCAGTTATTTGCCAATCCTGACTTTAGTATTGAGACCCCATTGGTATTGCAGAAAAGCAGGAACAAGTTTTTGCAGGAAAGCATATTTGAAAAAAATAACAAATAATGCAGTATTTTAGCAAGCTGTAATTCTTAGGTTCAAAATATTTCTATTATAGTAACAGTTTGATTTTATTAATGTTTTTTAATAGTGGACATAATAATGATTTAAAAATTTCAAATTAATCAGAATTGTTTGTTATTAGTAATACATTTTCTAGTAATATAACTTTAATAATTAATAAAATTGTTAATCTAGGTAAATCATGCCAGAAATTTGTGGGATAGAGCTGTCACTATTTTACCAAGAGTTAATCAATTTTGGTATAAATATACTTATATGGAGGAAATGTTGGAGAATATACCTGGTGCAAGAGCAGTTTTTGAAAGATGGATGGAATGGCAACCTGATGAACAAGCATGGCAAACTTACATCAATTTTGAATTGAGATATAAAGAAATTGATAGAGCCAGACACATTTATGAAAGGTACATTGTGAGTAGTATATTTATAATTGTTAAAGAGAAACTGGCAGTATTTTCAATATTAATTGTGATGTGCCTGTTTTTCTGTTTTAATCAAGGTGTTTCAGTTTTACTGGTTAGTTATAATACAATTTAAGTAACAAGAAATAATTTTAAAATGTCTTTAATCAGTGACTTCCCAGTTCTTAGTTAAATAATCTCCTTCCATCTGAAAAGTATGTCATCAAATAGCAGTCATAGTCTCACCTATTTGATTTAGCCTTTGTAACAATTTTATTAGGTTCGTTCCTTCAGCCTAGATAACCAATACACAACGGCTGCGTATCTGCGCTCAAGAAAAATAGCGTTCCATCAAAACAATAACCGTTTAGTGAATGGTTCGGTTTCGTGTTCCAAGTGACACGGTGATTGATTCGTAACCAGTTAATGTACGGTAATTTCGATGACCGGCATCAGGGACGAATCGGTGGTGCAGCCATGCACATTAATGAGGTGGTTTGGTTGCCGACTGGTACATGGATCGAGTTGCGCAATAAACGGTTCATATACCGATGCATTAACCAATTGCCGATCGGTTGGCAATCGGCTGAAGGAACGAACCTAGTACAGAAACAAGAACAAAGGAATTAAGAAAAGATACAACCGACATGTTATCAGAGATATACAAATCAAATATTTGACTTTGAAAATCTTCTTGTTCCCTGTTTCTTAGGCAATACTGCTAGTTTTAAAATTAAAAGACCTTGTTCCTTTATGTAGTATTGTTTGCATTGTGAGCATATGCTTATTCTCCTAATTGCATTTTCTTATGTGATCACTCCTTATTTGATCTTTCAATGTATTTTCGGTTATTCTTCTTTATATTCCCATTTCTTCAGGTTTCCAACATTCTTTGTGTCATGTCTTGTTTTGACTATGTATGTTAATATGTGTCTTATCATTGCTTTATCTATTCTTGACTTTGTTTGGTTTTTGTATCTGGGCATTGATTTATTTTTAGTACCATAGCTTGCTCTATGCTTGTGTCGTGGATTTCTATCTTACATCTAATATAATCAGTGCTAATTACCATTGACTGTTATTTTTGTTGAGATACTCATGTCAAACTTTTTTCTGTGATGCTGAATGTATGTACCAATCTTTGTAGATTATATGCTCTTTGAGCAATCAGTCCTGCGTCATTTGCATAGCTTAGTATTTTGATTTCTTTGTTCCCCATACTATATAATCTTCATTCGGTTTTTTTAGTATTTTGTTTGTTATTAGGTTGAATTTTAGGGACTTATCAAATCTCTTTATCTGATTCTGATTTCAACCTTTATTGGGTCTGTTAGTTTTCATCTGGTCTAGCTTTTATTTTGTTGTGTTTATAAATGTTTCTCCTTTGTTAATTTGTCATATCACTTAAACTGTATCTGTGCATGATCATCTGATGCGGAATACCTGCTATTCGTGTGCCAGCGTTATTTTCTGGTTTACTCATTTTGATAGTATGTTTGTTGTTAGTTTTAAACTATGTAGTGCTCAATAGTTCAATAATTTTCTGGTTCTTTTTTATCTCCATTTTCAAAAAGTAGTATTAGTAGGCTTGGTTTCCATTCCTCTGGTACATATTGTTTTAGAATTTTGTTAATTGGTGTTGTCACTTGGTCCGTTATTTTTGTTTTACCATATTTCCCTGCAGCCTTAAGGTATTTTAACCTTTTCTGTGCTACCTCTAATTCTGATACATTAATTATTTTGTGTTTATTTGTTTGAAATAATTTTCAGTATCTCTGGTCCTCTCAGTGTGAGTTGTTCTGCATATAATTTTCTCTTTGTATATTATATCTATCAGTTCCTTCATTTCTGCTCCCCCTGTCTCCTTATATTTCCATCTGCAAGTGATAAAAGTCTCGTCTCGTTTTTCTTTGACTTCATGATGAAACCAAGATGTTTTTTGTGAGATTTTCTGTGTTTGTATATTCTTCTTTTCCAAAGTATTCTGTTGCTAAGTTCAGAATGTTAAATTAAATTTAAATCAGTTTCCATTATCCCTTTGTTGTTTCTTTTTTTTTTCAATCAAATGTTATAATAAAATTATAAAACAAATATCACACCCTTTTACTGCTAGAAATTCAATTATTTATATTTGCAGATTTGTGATTACTCACCCTGAAGTGAAGCACTGGATTAAGTATGCTCGATTTGAAGAAAACCACGGTTTCATTCATTCATCACGTCAGATTTATGAAAGAGCTGTACAGTTCTTTGGAGATGATCATTTAGATGAGAAACTTTATATTGCATTTGCTAAGTTTGAAGAAAATCAGAAAGAACATGATAGGGCCAGAGTTATTTATAAATATGCCTTAGATCATATCCCCAAGGACCAAACTAAAGAGTTATATAAAGCATATACAATTCACGAAAAGAAATATGGTGATAGAAGTGGTATAGAAGAAGTGATAGTTTCAAAAAGAAAATTACAATATGAACAAGAAATTCAAGAAAATCCAAACAATTATGATGCATGGTTTGACTACATCAGGCTTGTTGAAGGTACAATTTTATCCACTGACATACAATACACACAAAAAACACACATGTATTAGTCCAGATACAGTAAAATTAACAAAGTTGTTAGGGCAAGTCAAATTTATTTAAATTTCTGTTGGAAATTAACCACTTACCTGTATAGTTGCTGAGATGTTAGCTATTATGTATATATGTATTAGATGGTTTCCGGGAATTCATCCGCGTAGTTGATAACTGATCCCTGCCGGGATCGATGTTAAAATGACGACGTTTCGGCAGAGTCACATCTGCCCTCTTCAGGTCGGTTCGCATAATTCTCGTAGCCTTCTGCTTTCGCTTCTAGTTACTCGAATACTGATATTTTCAGGAGCGCGCACGGTGTTATATAGTCGCGGCTCGGTGTCTATTGGTTGGCATCGTGAACGGCTGCGTGTGATTGGCTCTGGGCGCTCAGTGGGCACGCCTCCCGCCTGCTGATTTGTTATTTCCGGTTGAGTTGTTATTGGACGGGTCCGGGCCGGTACGGTGTTTAATAGAATTTTCCAACAATGCGATATGTTCTGGATTTCATTGCGTGCGTTTAGACTGTGAGGCCTCTTCGCTATTTGAATTGCCTCTCTTACGAGTCTTGATTTCGGATGTTCTATATTTGCCAGTACTCTGGTGTTCTCAAAGTCTATTCTGTGTGACGTCGTGGTGGCGTGTTCCGCAATGGATGTTGTTTTTTCCTGCTTTCTTATAGCGTTCTGGTGTTCATCACGTCTAGCTTGAATTCTTCTGTTAGTTTGCCCCACATAAGTTTTATGACAGTCTGCATATGGAATCTCATACACTCCCTGTTGTTCTAAAAGGATCCTCGTCTTCGGAGTTCTCAACACCGTGCTTATTTTTCTGTCTGTATTGAAAATAGTATCGATATTGTGTCTCCGTAGAATTCTTGCAATACTGTCCGTGGTACGCTTGACATACGGTAAATAGGCCTTGGTTATTGGTGTCTCACGTTCCTCGTCTATTCGTCTCGGTTTTGACTTTAGGGCTCTTTGAATATTTCTCTCTGTAAATCCGTTTTGTCTCAGAGCTGTTTTTAAACTGTCCATTTCCAGGTTTGATGTTGTCCTGGTCAGCTAGTCTTTGTGATCTGGTTACTAAAGTTTTGACGACGGCTTGTAGTTGGGCTGGGTGGTGATGAGAATTAGCATGAAGGTATCTGTTGGTGTGAGTTGCTTTCCTATATACTGTATGGCCAAGAGTTCCATTTTCCTTCCTATTTATGAGAACATCAAGGAATGGCAGTTGATTATTGGCTTCAACCTCCATGGTGAATTTTATTTTGTGATGGATGCCATTAAGGTAGTCTAAGAATGTGTTGAGATGAGTGAATCTCTATGGGGAGAATACTTCTCATTTGTGTAAAACATTTGAGAAATTACGCGCGAAAAGAAGCAAACTTTTGTGCGATCTACATTTTTTACAACGATGCCGCGATGAAGGAGTTATTCCGAAAAACATGACGGTAAAGTTCTGGAAGAACAACAGAAAAACACAGAATATCTTATGGAAAGCTAGTTGTGCCCTACTTAGGGAAGCCATACGTGATGTCAGAAGAGATTTGGATGTTCTTAATACTAAATTCTCAGATATCCACCTACAAGTAAGCAATACACTCCACCCTATAATATGGGATAAATTCAATGAAATTGGCGAATTAGGGCCGAAACGAATGCAGAGTTGACAACAATGCAACAACAGACAAAATTTAACAAATTGAAGCTCTAACAGAAGCCCAAAAACGAATTTTTCTCGGAAAATAACGGTCACAGTCTAACCTCACGGCAATTGGAAACGAATAGAACCGCTTATAACTTATCTTCGGTCCAATTGAACTCTACGTCGATTGGCGTGTTGGCTAAGGGATTCAATTACGCTATTACTCCCTCTCACGTACCAACAGAGAGCATAATATGTGGCGTGGAAACAGCAGTTTCAAAATTAGATGCGAACACCGCTGAAATAATTAGAAAAGATGTGTCACATGTTCTAAGAAAGTCTAAACCACCCAAAAGGAACCTATCTATAGAAGAAAATGAGACCTTGAAACAACTTCACTACAAGAAGGACATTGTCATTCTACCTGTTGATAAAGGAAATGCGACTGTAATTTTAGATACAGCGGATTATTGAAACAAAATTCAAACATTGCTACAAGATCCAGCATATAAACAAATTACTACTGACCCAACAATTTATTTAGAGAAAACAACCAAGGTCAAAATCCAAGCAAGTAGGATCGGCAAAAATCTCCAACTGCAACTCATTTCGCGTGAAAAGTCATCGAGATGCCCGAAATTCTATGGGTTGCCAAAAGTACATAAAGAAGGTGCACCTTTGAGGCCAATAGTAAGTTCAATTTGATCCCCAACACAACAGCTAGCCAAATACCTAGCCCAGCAACTTCAACCGTTTGCAGAGGGGGCAGACTCATATGTCAAAAATTCGACACATTTCATCGAAATACTTAGAAAAACGGTTTTACAACCTGAGTGTCTTCTTGTCAGTTTTGGCGTAGTGTCCCTTTTCACCAACATCCCTATCGACGAAGCCTTGGATATCATAATAGAAAAATACAAACCACCTCAACACCTTGTAGACTTAACAAGGCACTGCCTGATGAACACCTATTTTGTTTACGAGAACCAACGAAACAAACAAGTGGAAGGCGAGGATCCTTTTAGAACAACAGGGAATGTATGAGATTCCATGTGCAGACTGTCATAAAACCTATGTGGGGCAAACTAAAAGAAGAATACAAGCTAGACGTGATGAACACCAGAGAAAGCAGGAAAAAACAACATCCATTGCGGAACACGCCACCACGACTTCACACCGAATAGACTTTGAGAACACCAGATAGAACATATAGCCAATATAGAACATCCGAAATCAAGACTCGTAAGAGAAGCAATTGAAATAGCGAAGAGGACTCACAGTCTAAACGCACGCAATGAAATTCAGAACTTATTGAATTGTTGGAAAATTCTATTAAACACCGTACCGACCCGGACCCGTCCAATAACAACTCAGCCGGAAATAACAAATCAGCAGGCGGGAGGCGTGCCCACTGAGGGCCCAGGGCCAATCGCACGCAGCCGTTCATGGTGCCAACCAATAGGCGCCGAGCCGCGACTATAACACCGTGCGCGCTCCTGAAAATATCAGTATTCCAGTAACTAGAAGCGAAAGCAGAAGGCTACGAGAATTATGCGAACCGACCTGAAGAGGGCAGATGTGACTCTGCCGAAACGTCGTTATTTTACCATCGATCCCGGCAGGGATCAGTTATCAACTACGCGGATGAATTCCCGGAAACCATCTAATACATTTAGTGCCCGCGAAAACTTAAAAACATATATGTATATATATATATATATATATATATATATATATATATATATATAATAGATCAGTATGGAAGTGAAATGCAAAAATCAGACTTTGTTCCGAGACTTCGCTCGGACACTTCTATGGCCTTGAAATATCCATACAAATTAAGTTTTCTATGTGAAAAACAGAGACCAGTTTATATATTATGAGTCTCTTCATTTATAGAAAATCTATAAATTATAATAGATAATCAAGATTAACATCAAATAAATATACAAACAAAATTTGATTTTCGTCCTAATAAGCATTTCAATTCTCTATGTGCAATATTTGTGATCATGGAAATTTTTAATCTACGAATGCCCAAACTTTCAACTATAAAAAGTTTCGAAAACAGGTAAAAAGTCAATCTCCATAAGATCTGCAGATTCCTTTGTATCTTCGACCACTGCCGCTGCGCATCACCGTCATCCAATCGCCAGGTAGGACGACGCTGATTGGACTGAATAAGACCCAATGATCATGACCTGCGACGCATGCCGGTTAAGAATATAAATACCATCTATAAATCTGAATTTCCCATCATTCACCTGATCTCGAAATTTCGATGTCCTTTGTCCCCATAATTAAAAGAGGGATATATTTAATTCACGTTATAAGCTGACCTTAATCCAGACTATTGCAGTAATTCTTTCTCTTTTTGGAGTGATCCACATTATGACATCCTTTTTTGTCATGATTAGATTAGTTCCATATAGGGACGTTGCAATACCACTAAAGTATCGAGACCTGTATCGCAATGATTGTCGATAGTAGTATCAAAACAAAGATATTGCTATCGAAAGAGACTCTCAATACCAATTTAGCGGGGGAAAAACCCTAAAGTTTAGAGAAAGTATTAAATCTCTAGTATCACAATCGATCGATCGATTTTTTTGGGTTCCTGCATAAATAAATCTCACCAATTAATCAACATCTCATTATGTATGTTTTCAAAGTTCATATAAAACAAACTTACATTTCATACTAAAATTTTAAATTCTGTTGCTGAAAAATTACTAATACTCTCAACATTACGATTTTACCAAACTTTATATGTGTCATGTTATTACATTCTTCAAAAACCTACTATACTTCTATATTGCATTGTTTACACAGATATATCATGTTTGGTAAAATTACCTTATTTCATTCCAACTACACTTAATCTTAATTATTAATTTATTGTCCTAATTAAAAAGATAATTAATTACCCAATGCACTTTTAAAATGTCATACTTTCAAGATTTTTAAAAATTTAGTAATAAAATTGACCTTGTTGAAACATCTACCCTTAATTTTGTAATATCTACTAACACTAAGGGGTTGAAATAGTTTCATTTTAGTTTTCTTCAATTCACTGTTGAACTGGCTTCTTAATTAAACTTCTCAATTAAAGCATTTTGCTTTTTCACTTCATCTTTATACATATTACTTTCACAGTTTGTTGTTTTCACCATTCATTATGACACATATTCCCTATAGAAATTGGTTCAATTTCTATCATGCAACTGAAAATCCGAAGATCAGTGATCTTTACATTTAACGGTGAAGATATATTGACATTCATTGGTGATTATTTCCTAAATATCACAACAGATACAAAAAGTGTTTACGTTAGTGTGTTTGACTCTATATTACAATGTCTAAGTGCTTCTTGGGAAATAACACCACAGTTATTTCCCAAGAAACACTTAGACAATGAAAAATATGCCACAAGTATCATTCAGAAAACATCTATATTACAACTTTCATGTAATTACTCCCTAATGTACCTTCGACGATTTTTATATGATGGAGACTGTTTTTATAAATTTAAATTTGGCTATTTTAATATTTATTTCAGATTTCAGGCTGGCTTTTTTGTATGGCCTCTGTGTAGGCATAAACTTCTTATTTAACATATTTTACATTTTTCCACATTCATGTAAGATTTAAATTTACTCACTTTCAAATTAAATAATTATCGCTTTTTACACGTTACATATACATTTTATTTTTGTTCATTAGTAATATAGAGTATTTTTAAGAATATTTGTTTTATTTTCAGGAGAAAGTGACATTGAAATTATACGAGAAACTTATGAAAGAGCTATAGCTAATATACCACCGATCAAACAGAAGTAATATTGGCGCCGGTATATTTATTTTTGGATAAATTATGCCCTATTTGAAGAACTGGAAGCTAAAGATTACGACAGAACGAGAGAAGTGTACAAAGCTTGTCTAAACCTTCTTCCTCACAAAATATTCTCCTTCTCAAAAATGTGGCTTCTCTTCGCTCAGTTTGAAATTCGGCAGAAAAATCTTACAGCCGCTAGAAAAATATTAGGCACATCAATTGGCCTTTGTCCAAGAGACAGACTGTTCAGAGGATATATCGATTTAGAAATTCAATTAAGAGAATTTGATAGATGCCGACGATTATATGAAAAATTTCTAGAATACGGTCCAGAAAATTGCGTTACTTGGATGAAATTTGCCGAACTTGAGACACTGTTAGGAGATACGGATAGAGCACGAGCCATATACGAATTAGCCATTAGTCAGCCCCGATTAGATATGCCTGAGTTACTTTGGAAATCATACATTGATTTTGAAATTTCACAAGAAGAACCAGACAATGCCCGGCAGTTATATGAGCGACTTTTGGAAAGAACTTCACATGTCAAAGTATGATTGTCATATGCGAAATTTGAATTGAATAACGAAAGTGAAAATGACAGCACGGAGAATATTCGAAAGAGCCAATGATAATTTGAAGCACTCTGTTGACAAAGAATCTCGCGTACTGTTATTGGAAAACTGGAAGGATTTTGAGAACACACATGGAGACGAAATAAGTCAAGATAAAGTTAACAAAAAAATGCCTAGGAGAATTAAGAAGAGGCAAAAGGTTAGTATTAATAGTAAGATTATACATGAAGTCCTAAACTCTTAAATTAAATATAATTACTTTTGTTCGCCAAGCATCTCTGTTTAGACTAATATTGCGGGTTTTTTGAAGATCACCCCTTTCAAATTCCTCCAATTTGAAAGGAACTTTATTATTATATGATCTTTAGAAGTTTCTGTGCTACCCTGTAAGTGAATTTTCCGTAAATTATTTTGAATATTTTTCGACAACGTTTAGTTAGATCCTCAATTTAGATTTGTGCCATTATAAGGGGTAATTTCTTTCTTTCACCTTTTTTTATGATCCAGCATTCTTTGGGTACCTATTAACGAAATGTATATTAACTATTGTTTTTGTGAAAGAAAATTATTGTATTGAATTATGCGACAGATGATCAGAATGAACTAGACAACCATAACTGTTGCTTATAGGGGGAAATGATAATGATCAACTATCTCCACAGTGGGAAATGATAATGAAATGGTTTTTAGAACCGTGTTCAGCGCCCAATGAATCATCACCCGCTCACCACGATTTCACCTATATCTTTTGGAGGGTAGCTTTGCAATAAATATATTTCTAATCTGTATAAGTAACCTTAAAATTAAAAAAAATAAATATGTTTATTTCTCTTTGAGATATACCATAAACAAAAGAAAAAAGATCTAATTTTGAAATGTGCACCATTTTACGCCTCATTTCCACCCTTAGAATAGTGGACGATGACATTCTAAATAATTTTCCCTTAATCTACATAACCTAAGATTCAATTTAATAAAGATATTTTTCCACAAGATATTAGGTATTCGTTAAAAATAATGCCCTTTGACCCAAAGTGCGTGATCATGACCTTTCCTAAGTGCTTTCGTGATATTAAACAGTTTTCTTTGCATATTTGCTTTTAAACGTATATCTTCATTACTCTCTCTATCTACCCAACATATTAGAAGTATTCTCCACAGATAGCACATTTCAAAAGCGACGGTGTTCAATGATGTTATCGTAAATCGTAAGTATCCATAAAGCAAGACATAGCACTTGCAACCCTGACTAACGTCATTTAGACATTCAAATCGGACTGTATAACTTGCTTGTTTGTTGACAGAAGTCAGTACAAAATCTGTAATATTCTACTTACAATTTTGACATTACTGGTTTCATGCAGTTGTCTCAATAGGCTTTACTTTTACATAATTTATACATGGCAGAAAAATATATTTTCGATAATAAAACAGTTTTGAACTGGAGTATTCAGACAACAGACTTATTCTCAGCCCACACTTGAACCCAACTTGCGTCTCTCTACCCAATTCTTCTAGCTTTTTGAATTTCTGGCATGTAAAATATGTAAAACTACATTTAAGTCACTCATTACGCTAATTAGTCAACCAAAATCATAGATATGATTAAATTACCAGTATTAATGTTCTTTTCATCTAATTGTTTTAGTGCCTGAACATCTATTCCATCTTGTCCTGGAGATTTTGTGTTTTTGTTACCTTTATTGCATACGTTGCCACATTCAGCATTATAGGAAGTCTGAATGAGTCTTTAGTGGGAAGTGGAAGATTTTGGTAACTGTGCCTGAACAAGTTTCATACATACCTTTTCCCGTTTTCTAGGTACTCGAATATTCGAGAAGAGTGAACAGACGGTTACAAGAATTATGCGAACCGACCTAATGAGGGCAGATGTGGCTCTGCCGAAACGTGGTCATTTTACCATCGATCCCAGGAAGGATCAGTTATGAACTATGCGTATGAATTCCCGGAGACCACTGATACATTTATTACTCGCGAAAACTTAAAAACAGATATATCAAAACTCTCGATAATTTACCTTCAAACTTTGCCCTCTAATTTCCAGTGTAAGCCTACCTAGATTTTATCCTATAACTTAAATACACAAACTATTCAGCCACTTTAGTTTAGCATTGAATTTTGTAACTATTACGTACATGCATCTATGAAGTCAATCCTGTTTTATTGAGATCTATAATTTCTTCCTGAATAATAAATTTGTGCACATAAACAATTCAAATATTTCCCATTTCAGATCATTGATGAAGATGGTATTGAACAAGGTTGGGAAGAAATTTTTGATAACATATTCCCTGAGGATGAAGCTAGTCGACCAACCCTGAAGATACTGGCAGCCGCCAAAAACTGGAGGAAAACAGACGAAGATGCTGATAGTACACGTGATAAAACGTGTTGAATTTACAGACAGTATGTTTGAGTTTCTAGAGACCTTATTTATTATAATTCGTCTAATTTGTTGAAATACTTGTGTTTATTTTGTTTGATTTTTGTATCATTTTATGAGTATAACTTGGTAATAGTTAATAATAATTTTATTTACCGACAAAACACTTTCATGCATATATTTTTTTAAATATATTTACAGATTTATGGAGATGGAGAAACAGATAAAAATCAAAATTGTAGATTTTTAAATCCACTCAAATATAATCATTATTTATAAGAATATTCTAAACAGCCTGGTCAGCATTGCTTAAAGAAGCTTTATTTTATAAGTTTTGAGCAGTAATCTTTTTCGTCTCTCATTCATTCAGCTGTATGGTGACATCTCTTTTTTTTTAATATTTTTAAGGCTTGACCAACACTGGCTTTGAGAAGCAGCAATTTATGTTTTATTATTTATTCCCTACCATGAACTCATAATTCGGGATGTCCTGATACTTCGTCTTGATACTTCGCCTCCTCATGGTGCACCATGGATAAATACACATTTTCTACCTTTTATGAAAAACTATTTACATTAACCAATGGTTATAAAGCACAGACTGCACGAAACACGAACGAACAACGAAAACCAGCTCCCCTCAAGAGAAAAAATACTGGGTAATGAAACTGTGAGGAAACATACCATACCTATGGAGCAGCCATGTAAGTACATAGTAGCATCGAAAAAACACACTCGATCTCCACTTCCCAGGTTAACATTAATAATAGAAGTATATTCAATAGGTTTGTACCAACTTGATGCAAAACTGTACATGAACGATTCAGCGCTTGCCATTTATCTCTAAAACGTACACGGAATGATTCAGCTTATTGTACCAACCAAATTGTACTATATATAAACGGTACGGTTTTCTCAGTTCACGATTTTTAAAGGAACTGATAGTTCATTATGACTTGGGCAGTTCTATTCTCCAATTAGAAGTAAACGACAACATTCGATGCCATTAAAAGGTTAAGTAATGGATATAATACTATTTTTCAATAAAAAAACATTGTATTAGTAAAACAAAGAAAATTATTGATGTACGTGTATCTATATAGGAATTAATGTAGAATTGGGAGTACCATTATGTTTTGTTTTATATTTTTAGAGGAATTTAGCCGGAAATCAAAAAGTAACGTTGGTAATATGTCACTACCATTTTGAACAAATTAATTACACTTATTAACATGATGTCTGAGAAGTCTGGGAATTGTAGACAGTGATTTTGCTAAACCTAGCTCTAAAACTGGAATCGTACAAATCTAAGACATGCACTTTGAGTAGTTCTTGAACGGTATACCGTATGATTCGGTAACGGTACACTGCATCAAGTTGGGACAAACCCAGGGTGTATTAAGGAGGTGGAGCAACAACGCTTTTAAAAGAGAACAGTAATTGTGACTAGTACCGTAAACTACCAAGAGATGGCGCACCGAATACGGTAATAACGGACGAGGGTTGATTTAAATTAATAATATAAAGCAGTGCGAAGTGAATGGTATAAAAAATGTCACAGGGAGATTTGAGACATTATATGTGTAATAATGATTATCTATTTGGTCAGATAACTTTAATGATTCGGGCTCGCTCCTCAGAACCCAAAAAAATTACATTTATTAGATTGACAATTTCACGGAGATCGTTGCCTGACGGCTGACATTAACGTCGTAGTAAACGTAAGCTACGCCGGTAATGAGCTCATAAATTTCACTCCGTTAATTTGCTAGAATTGATTGAACAGATCTGTGGGTTCAACAGAATTATTGTTAAACTGGCAAGCACAACATTGAGAAAGTGTCACAATGACTTTACTTGTTAATATTATTGGACGTTTTTGGTGTTAACAGGCAGTTTATATGTAAGAAAATGTTCTAGGAAATACATTAATACAGGTTTGGAAGAAATTGGCAAGTTAAATAATCACCAAATAGTTACAAAGGTTGTGATTGTTTATAATTTTAGGATGAACATGCCCAAATAATGATTGAAATTGTGAGAAGCTTCAAGCAACAGCGATGTATTACATTACATTAGATACAGCTCAACAGAATTAAAGAAAACCTAAATCTTTAGAACATAGAGATGTATTTTATTTTAAAAACTCATGGTTTATTCAAATATAAAAATTTACAATGAATCAGTCTCAGAAATTTAAATCTAATATATTTTAATTGGTAACAAATACTATGGATATAATTGATAGAGAAAAAGAAATGTAATAAATAAGTACCACGTTTGTGTTCATATATACAACTTAATAATAAGACATTAGAAGGGATTATACAATTTTAAACGAGTTACTATTCTTTTACACTGTGTAATTAAAATTAAGCAACTTACATTTAATTCGTTAATTTTTGTGATAATCCATTGAATTTTAGATTTGTGGTGTAAAACAATTGCAGTGTAGCATGTTTTTCAAGAGTAGCAATCAATTTTAGCTACAGGTGGTCAGCTGAATGGCCACAACAAGAGCTGTCGGTTCTACTAATTCTATGACACTAGATTTTTTTAAGGGGTATGTATGTCTGTATTATAACATACATGTAGTAACATATATTAATTGCTTTCAATTTCACTAAAACAAATGTGATTTTCATTTATTCATGAAAAATTAATAATGTTTATATTTTAATAAATTAAATAAATTGTCAAGTAAGTAGGTACAGATCAGGGTGTACACCCTGGTACAGATAAAAATGACATCTGTAATTATCTTTTATTACTCAAGCTAGTTATAAACTTCAACAGTTTTTTAGGTATTGATTGCATACTTGTAACACTTTAAAAATAAATGACTCACCACTTGATAGTTTCATTCTCTGGTGGATAAATCAGAGTTTTTAGCGGCAATAAAGAAATGAAATTCATCAACAGATTGGCGCAACATTGATATCATGAGCGAAACTTGGTCGCCCAGCTACTTCTTGAATAAACAAATGTTTAAGATTTAAAATTTTTTGTTAAGGGTGTTTTCCAGAAGCCTCTTTGTTACTAAATTAATTTCAAACTGTTCCAGTACTAGTAGTTGACTATAACCTTGTTATTGTAAATTGAATTGCACAATTTTTAGGATGAATTCGTTTAGAACTCAAAAATATAAGGTATGTATTATAACCACTTCGTATGCCTATGGCTCACATTTTCCAGATAAACTGCAAGAAAAAAAAAATAGCCTTCAGTCTCAAATATAGCTGATAAAATTTCGAAATTTTATGAATTAATAGTTGCGGTTGCATTGGGATCTTTTCCTATAAATTAAATTATCTCAGAAACTGACTACAAATTAATCAAAATGCAAACGGTTCCGAACACTTTGTAAAACACCAAAACGGCATTTACCCTATTGGTAGTGCCCTCTTTCACATAATCACTGAAATAATCAAAATTAGGTTCACTGCAAAATCAATGTAATCCTGTTATTTATACAGGTGACTCTGACAGTCACCACACGCAATGGCGATACAGAGATAATGACCAATGGTGAACACCTCGTGGACTCTGCTAAATAAAACAACAGGCGCCTTATTTTCGTGGCTCATTGAAATCAGCGATCTGGAATCAGGATTACTACCACATATGACAGGCACAATCCAACTGAAACAGTTCGAACAATCCTGTCTGACTTTTCCCATAAACAACACAGACCAGCGTTGGTAAAGACCGGCTTAAATATTCCTTTAATATGTTCAGTCCCATGCCCACGTTGGAATTTCCAGAAAGCAAATTTGCTGACTTAGCCAGAAAACCTAGATACAACTTTAGTTTGGATTCCCAACTCCTGAAAGCAATGAGAGACTGCAATTATAATATAGTAAAAAGCATATACCTAGAGGTTGTGCCAGGATGGAACCAGACCATGCCAAATAATACGTGCCAGGAAGGAACCAGACCACCAAACGATGAATTCCAAATAAGTGGAAACGAGGAGATAGTAGACGAAATCATGCACATTCTGGACTGTGCTAGATGAGAGGAGTGGATGAAATTTGCCGAGGGCAGAGACTCTAAAAGATCCAGCAGAAAACGGATCATGTTCATACGAACTAAGCATTTATACTGGGTGCCTGTTTTGAATAATATACCTATGCCCAACCTGAGGAGAGCGAGGTATTATGTAGAGAATCTAAGAAAATATTGTCAAACCATAAACTACCAGTATCTAAATATCAACAGACTCCGTTCAAGAAAACCACCATTTCGACTAAAACACATACAATACTGACGATAATTCCTACTTTATGCATGGACAAACCATTTGACCCATCAGAGAAGGATGCGCTTTTACGGCTAATGGAAGAGAATTTTCAGATCTCGTGAAGGCTAAGGCAACAGCCATTGCAATCGAATAAATAGACTAAATGTTTGTGACTAAGCTTGTTTATAAAATCTTATACATTTTATATTTATCCCCTATTTTTACCTTTCAATTACTGCTGTAACATAATGTGAAATTGTTCTCTACTAAATAAATAAATGTGCAAAATCCAGTTATCATTTGTTCTAAGTGAGTAAAACATGCCTTGCTTCCATATCATTTTAACTGTTCTAAAAAATTGACCTAGGATGGGTAAGCCATATATATTTGTTTCCGTCACAAAAAAAATCTTTGGGTTTGACTTTGAGGGTGGGCATGTCGGCAGGTTCTTAGAAGTGGGTAAATAAAAATGTTCTGTTAGCATAGAAATATGTGTTTAATACACACCTACTAATGAAAAGAAGTAATTATGGGTTTTATTTCACATAAAATGAAGTCCTAAGAGACTTGTATTAGGGCTATATAGAGTAAGCACGTAAAATATGGAACATATCAAATCTATCCAGATAAAAAAAGAAAAAAACCCTCGGACACGTCAACCGTAATTAATAATGATCTAATTTGGAAATAAATAGATTTCTCATGGCGTCATTAATGTGGTCTGTATGACGTCTTACACATTTTTTTAAATGGAAACTCCAATATTTGACATTGATTTGAAAGATCTAGTAATTCTACATACCGGACGTTTAAATTTCAAATCAGTTACATAACAAGTTTTTCTAGAAAAAAAACTCTTTTATTCACTTAAACCAAAAAAGGCAAGAGGCGTGTTTTTTAAGTAAGTACCGTTGTGAAATTAAAAACAGACGTGCAAAGATATATGAATAATTTTACTCTTTACATGAAAGCTGTACATTCATTTACTTTTCTACATAATTTCCTCCAATGTTGAGGCACTTGTCATAACGTTGTACCAGTTTCTGAATACCCTCCTCATAGAAGTCTGACTTGCTAGCTGTTGCATTGATTGTCTTATTACGAGGCAGAAATTCCACAAGCAATACTCCTTTTCGGTACCAGAAAACTGTGCACGTGATATTTCGGGCAGAAAGTGTTTGCTTAAACTTCACTTTTCTGGGTGCATCTGAATGTCGCTATTCCATGGACTGTTGTTTTGATTCTGGGGTGACTTGGCTCACCCATGCTTCTTCGCCCGTAACAATTTGGCTTGTACTTTACCGCTCAAGGAAAGTCAATGCACTGCCTAGACGTTTGATTTTGGCAACATTTTCGGTACGCACTCTAAGCACAATTTTCGGTAATTGAAGTGCTCGGTAACAATGCCACTACGAGAAACATTAGGAAAGTCATCACACTGACAGGAAATTGTAAAGTGTCTGTTTTCTCTCACCTCATTGTCCACTTCCTGCACCAAACTTTCATTAATGACAGAAGGACGTCCACTCCGTTGTTCATCATTCACATTTGTGCGGCCATCTTTAAATTCTCTCAGCCACTTTCTTACCATTCCATCACTCATAATCTTTTGTCCGTAAATTGCACAGATCTTATGATAAATATCGATCGGTTTTAGGCTTTTAGTACTAAGAAATCTTATAACAGAACGTACTTCACAGTCGACAGGACTCACTATTATTGGAGGCATCTTATTATCTATATTGGGGTCAGTGCGTAGACAAGAGAAGTAGGTAGGTACCCAGAGCGCATGCTTAGAAGGCCGACTGCAGCGCTACGGCTGCGGTGTGGCAAAACGATACTTACTTAAAAAACACGTCTCGTATAAATGTAACAAAAGCAAATAATAAGAAAAAATCAAAGCAAGTGTTGCACATTCGCCACCATTTACCAACTGACAATGAGCAGTGCGATTTTCAAATCCTTTTTTTACGTTATTTGACACTTGAAGAGCGATTAGGCTGATTTCTTCCATTATTCTTATCTATAAATATTCAGTGGGTACTATTTGGTTGGCTGACGTAAACTTTTGATTTCAGATAGCTCCACAAAAAGAAATCGGAAGGAATTAGGTTGGGATTTCTAGCAAGTCATTCAATCGGCCCTTTCCTAGCAATCAATTTGTTTGGGAAAATGGTATCTAAATAATTCCGGACAGGTTGTAAATAATGTGGCGATGCAGTTGACCTTTGACTGCAGTTCCGACAATCCCTGCCCATACATTAACTTTCTGTGGGCGTTGTGTATGTGCTCCCCTCATCTAGCGTGGGTTTTTAGATGTCCAATATTTACACTTCTGCCTGTTCACAAAACCATGTAAACGAAAAGCTGCTTCATCTGAGAAAATTATGCAACTTGACATTGTTTCATTCAATTCTTCAGTCAAAATCATCTTCATTAAATTCTTGTACCAAATGAACTTCTGCTTTAGGGATTTTAAATCGGAAGACTGGGTTATTCCTTGTTGCATTGCGATCTGACAACTTGATAAGAATTAATAAAAAAACATCCAATTGTTTTCCTTCTGATATTCTTTGATTAGCTGATTTAGACAGATCTCTTACATAACCCAAGTTCATAAATTTAGTATGTACCTTACTTATGGTTGATCTTGTAATAGGTCAATCCGAGTACTTATTGTTAAATAACTCGCATACTTTTTTTGTGTGTGAGTCCTATCTCCATAACCGGCCATTCAATACGTTGGGTTCCATTTAAACTCACCAATCTTTACTTTTTAATACATTCAAAATTGCAATTCAAGTAACTCAACTATCTTTGACATTTATAATGATAGGAACGCAAAATCATTTTGTTTATTCATTTTTCGGAAAAAAATGGAAGTAAAAACGAGAAAACGTCGATCTTTAACAAAACATGTAAGATGGTAGAGAAAAAAACGTTTTTTTTAAAAAAACAACACTACTACAGGGTTAACCAGCTAGTAAATTTGAACACTTGCTTTGATTATTTGGTATCTTTTGTTGCATATACCTATACCTTTCAGTTGATATTTTTGGTTTAAGTGAAAAAAAGGTTTTTTTTTCTAGAGAAACGAATTATGTAACCGATGTGAAATTAAACGTCCTGTATGTAGAATTACTAGATCTTTCAATTCGATATATTAAATATGGGAGCGGTCATTTTAAAAAATTGTGTAAGACGTCAAACAGACTACAATAATGACGCCCTGGGAAATCTATTAATGTCCTAATTTGCCCATTATTAAATTAACTTTGATGTGATCCAGGTTTTTCTCTTCTTTTATCTGGATAGATTTTATTGGGTACGTTCCATACTTTACGTGCACACTGTATAATCATCAACTTTGAGAGAAAAGTTTCAAATAAACCATCGTCAGTAGTTTTAGTGTTCTGCAGAAGTATTATATTCATGCGAGTCAATATCAGACCATCTGGCAAATTCAGATTCTTTCTTGTCTCAGTAATTAAAAAAAAATTAATACCTTAAAAACACAGACTAACAATACATTATAATGACGTTGCCAGACTGCGTGACGTAATGCTCATCAATGAATGAGTTTGGTTAACGAAGGGAGCATATCTTTTCAATAATAGGGACATGTATAAATACTTATTTTATATATGACCCTTACTTTTAGAACTTAAAAACAGTTAGGAACAATTTATTTTTTTTTAATATTTAGCGTCCTGTCTACGTTTAGGCTTCCTTATAGTAGTAAATAATACATTTATCAAATCCAAATGTTGGCTATGACAAACATCGAAACTATATGAAACTGTTGGTGCACTTTACAGGTCAAATATTAGGATTCAAAGATGCTAAAACAGCATTTATTTTATAGAAATTAAAATATTCGTCCACTTTTTTGGGAAGCGAAATATTGAACATTTTTATTAAAGTCAGGGATTGATTGAATATATATTTTTTTCAATACTAGGCACAGCAAGAGCATTTAGCCGGGGTCCTGAGATATAGGACTTCTAAGAAACATTTTATTGCTTCACTCCTGTTTCCGTCTAAATTGATTCCTTGTCATAAATAATGTAAGGAAAACAAAATAAAGTATTGAGGCGATCACATCCACACAACCCTTTCTTTTTATTATAAATTTCACTTTTAAATCTTGTGATAAATACTTTATTTTTCGTTTTGCATTCTTGTTTTAAATTAAGATGGCCTAGGTGGACCAGCCAATTTTATATCTAATTTGTTTTGAAACGATTTATTATTGCTTTTAATGTAGTCAATGTTAAAATTAAATGAGTATCACTCATTTTCAAAGTTATTTAAACACATACACACACACACACACACTATGTCCGACTCTGTATATTAAATATCTTTGATAGACTACGACTACAAAAACAAAGCAACCACTGATTAAATCAGGTAAACAAAAACTTTGAAATACCTATTGAAACGTTCGGGTAGGTTCGCTTAATATCAGCAGAGCTCGATGTGTAGTAAGAAAATGATTTGCAAATGTTGAGTCAGTTTTTAACCGACTTCCAAAAAGGACGAGGTTATCAATTCGTTGCGTTTTTTTTTTCGCTTTTTTTTGTATGTATGTTACCTGATTTCTTCTGCTGTGGTGCACCGTTTTGAATGAATATGGTCTTGTTTAATAGAGTATATATCCGGATTGGTGAAACTTCAAATTTTAGAAAAGAATTCTATTGGTAAATTGATAAAATTTGTGAATGAACATATGCGTGTATGGAAATCGACCAATGTCCCTAACATATTGGTTGATTTTTCGATAACTCCTTATGGATGTGTATGGTTTTTTAACGTTTAATCTGTTAAGGAATGAAGTCGGTGCCAAGCAACAATCAAGTTTGATGAATTAGTAGATAAGGACGCAATGAAGGATTTTAGATTTGCTTGGCACCGGCTTCAAAAATATACTAGATTGGTAGGTAATTAATTTGTACAGAATGAGCACCTTTTAATGTTTATATTTTTTACTTCCTGGGTAGGTACCTAACAACATTGAATGTGTTATTTATTTGCTAGAGTTGTATTTTGTTATAATTATTTTTAGCTTTTTAGTTATAGGTAGAAGTCGGTTATATTTTTTAAAAACATTATTTATATTTAATCTAAAGGAACGTAAGTGTTCAAGATATCGAATATTAAAATTTCTACCGGTCATACCAAGGTAAAAGCTATTGCACTCTGAACATTTTAGTTTATATACTCCAGATTTCAAGAATTTATCACTTATTTTATCTTTGGCGTTAAAAATATGGTTTGACAATTTGGATTGGGATCTAAAACTAACTTTAATATTATGCTTCGACCAAAGTTTCGCTATTCACTCACTTGTGGTTCCAAAAAAGTAAGTCTAACGTATTTAAATTCAACAATGTTATCTTTGATTTTTGGATAGATTAAATTTTGCGCAATTTGACTTTATTTCCGGGAAATAAGTTTACTAATTAGCTTATGGTTATAACCGTTATTAATGGCTATGCTCTTGATTATATTCAATTCGTTCTTTAAGTCGGTTTTGGAAAGGGGTAATGTAAGAGCTCTATGTATCATGGATTTGTATGCTGCTAATTTGTGTGAGCGTAGACTAAAAGATGAATTTGGGATAGTAGTGTCTGTGAATGTTGGCTTTCTGAATACATTGAACATGATTTTATTATGTTTATTTGTGAGGGTGAGGTCTAGATAATGGATATAGACCAAACAATAGAGCAAAAATTAACTGATAATTTGTAAAAAATACTATCAGGATACCGACTGTGCCATCACATTAACAACGATTCGTAGCGATATTTTGCTATGTTTTCCACTAGCAACTATGGTTTTTTACTTTGTTATAAACAATTGAAGTAAGAAAATTCGCGTTTTTTCTTAGCATGTTTATAAAATCAAAACTAATAAACTAATCTCAATGGTGTCAAGAGGTCAATTGTAAAGCATGAAAATACCAACGAAATGAGCCCAGGCTCGATCCGATTGGATCATTAGTAACAGGGAAAATCAAAAAATACTTGAAAATTTAGCATTTTTTATAAAAATCGATACTTCGTCACTTTAGAAGCTGTAGAACTGGGCTTGTAGGAACTGATAGCAATTTACATTTATTTTATGAAAGCCAAAACTAGGCGCTACCGGTTTATTAGTTTTTGAACAATTGTGATATAAAGTTTTTTGTTCACTATTTCTGCATTGTGCGCCTATGCGTCATAGATAATCAAATTTCAATTTTGAAAAAAGTTGTTGAAAGTAGAGGTGTCATTCTACAAAGCCTCTATTCTCATTTTTCATTAAATGTCTGTGAAAAATCTGAAAAATGTTAGCAAACATGACAAAAAATGGGCGAGCGTATGAATGTATCCAAGGAGTGGGGGTAACATGGTTGTTGAAGGGAAGCGTATAGTAATAAGGCAGGCTGCCTGTAATTTATAAATATTTTTATTGCTTTTGTCAGAAACTAATTTAGATATTTTCAGGACCTTTTTTGATTTATTTAGTTCAGTGTTTGTTTCAGTTTAATTCAGTTTAATATAAACCTATTGACTTAATTCTGGAGTTCTCAACAAAATATTAATTTATTCTAAAACGAGGTAAGATTAATACTTTGGTTGTCTATTATATATATATATATATATATATATATATATATATATATATATATTTCACTACAACTATTGTTCCTTTAATATAATACAATAGACAACCAAAGTATAAATCTTACCTCGTTTTAGAATAAATTAATATTTTGTTGAGAACTCCAGAATTAAGGTCACTAGGTAACTGAACAGTTCAGTTACCTAGTGACTCTTGGGGAGTAGGCAGATTGAGGCCCGAGTTCGATCTAGACTCTGAAACTCTTTTTCACTTTTGTCTCTTGATAATGGCTCCAAAGCAGGAGTCGAAACGTCGAGTATTCAATAAATTCAGACGCGGTTCTCACCCGGAACCTAGCTTAGTTCATAATAATGACCGCGGAAGCCTCTCAGAACATATATATATATATATATATATATATAAATTGTTGTTGAGTTTTCGCGAGCACTAAATGTTTTAGGTGGTTTCCGGGAATTCATCCGCGTAGTTGATAACTGACCCTGCCGGGATCAATGGTAAAATGACGACGTTTCGACAGAGTCACATCTGCCCTCTTCAGAAGACGAGGATCCCTTTAGAACAACAGGGAGTGTACGAGATTCCATGTGCAGACTGCCATAAAACCTATGTGGGGCAAACTAATAGAAGAATTGAAGATAGACGTGATGAACACCAGAACGCTGTAAGAAAGCAGGAAAAAACAACATCCATTGCGGAACACGCCACCACGATGTCACACCGAATAGACTTTGAGAACACCAGAGTACTGGCAAATATAGAACACCCGAAATAAAGACTCGTAAGAGAGGCAATTGAAATAGCGAAGAGGCCTCACAGTCTAAACGCACGCAATGAAATTCAGAACTTATTGAATTGTTGGAAAATTCTATTAAACACCGTACCGACCCGGACCCGTCCAATAACAACTCAGCCGGAAATAACAAATCAGCAGGCGGGAGGCGTGCCCGCTGAGGGCCCAGGGCCAATCGCACGCAGCCGTTCATGGTGCCAACCAATAGGCGCCGAGCCGCGACTATATAACACCGTGCGCGCTCCTGAAAATATCAGTATTCGAGTATCTAGAAGCGAAAGCAGAAGGCTACGAGAATTATACGAACCGACCTGAAGAGGGCAGATGTGACTCTGCCAAAATTTCGTCATTTTACCATCGATCCCGGCAGGGATCAGTTATCAACTACGCGGATGAATTCTCGGAAACCATCTAATACGTATATATATATATATATATATATATATATATATATATATATATATATTAATAGCTAACATCTCAGGAACTATACAGGTAAGTGGTTAATTTCCAACAGAAATTTAAATAAATTTGACTTGCCCTAACTTTGTTAATTTTACTGTATCTGGACTAATACATGTGTGTTATTTGTGTGCATTGTATGTAAGTGGATAAAATTGTACCTTCAACAAGCCTGATGTAGTCAAACCATGCATCATAATTGGATTTTCTTGAATTTCTTGTTCATATTGTAATTTTCTTTTTGAAACTATCACTTCTTCTATACCACTTCTATCACCATATTTCTTTTCGTGAATTGTATATGCTTTAGATAACTCTTTAGTTTGGTCCTTGGGGAGTCGCGACTATATAACAGCGCGAGCGCTTCTGAAAATCTTAGTATTCGAGTAACTAGAAACGAAAGCACAAGGCTACGAGAATTATGCGAACCGACCTGAAGAGGGCAGATGTGACTCTGCCGAAATGTCATCATTTTACCATCGAACCCGGCGGGGATCAGTTATCAACTACGCGGATGAATTCCCGGAAACCACCTAAAATATATATATATATACATACATACGAGTATATCTATATTAAGAAACAAATGGTTCTCATTTGATATAATAAGATCGAACAAATCGCTCTGTATAGAAGCTTTTTTAGCGATTAAATTCTTTCACCATCTGTCAGAGTGACAGACTATCGATAATAATTATTGTCAGCAGTTCCCCTCAACAACCGTGTTCCCCCCACTACTCGAACACATTCATACGCTCACCAAATTTTGGTTATGTTTGCTAAAATTTGTCGTATATTTCCCAGACATTTAATGAAAAATGAAAATAGAGGCGTTGTAGAATGACACCTCTACTTCCAATATTCTATTCTGAATTGATATTTGACGATCCATGTCGCATGGAGACACACTGCAAGAATAGTAGAGTAAAAACTTCATATCGCAATTATTCAAAAACTGATAGACCGATAGCGCCTGGTTTAGTCACGCATAAGGTAGATATCATTTACTATCATTTCCCACAAGCCAAGTTCTACAACTTCAATATTTTTTTGTTTTTCCCTGTTACTAAAGATCCTCTATCGGATCGATCCTGGGCTCATTTCATTGTTATTTTCATGCTTTACAATTGACCTGTTGACACCATTGAGATTAGTTCATTATGTTTGATTTTATAAACATGAAACGAAAAAAAACGCAATTTTCTTGTTTCAATTGTTTATAATAAAGTAAAAAACCATAGTTGCGAGTGGAAAAGGTAGCAAAATATCACTACATATCGTTCTTAATGTGATGGCACAGGCAGTATCCTGATAGTATTTTTTGCACGAAAAAATCCCTATTGATTGGTCTAATAGATGAGTTACTTTCAGTTTCCAGAGTGAACTTGATATTACGATGTACACTTTTAAGGAATGATATGAAAGTGTTAAGTTGTCTCTTTGTGCCTGTAAAGTAAGCTAAAATGTCGTCGACATACCTATACCAGAATAAAATATGTTTTTTACTTAGCTCAGAGGACATTACGATTTCTTCTAAATAAGACATGAAAATATCAGCCAGTAATGGGCTAAGGGGTGAACCCATTGCCAAACCTCTTTTTTGCTCATACAATTTATTGTTGAATGTACAATAATTTTAGTTCAGGCACAATTCAAAGGCTTTTTTTTCATGTATATTTGTACTATGGGCTTGAATCTGGAGTTATTAAGCATGTTGGATATTAAGGATAGACATTCTTTGGGTGGGATACTCGGAAACATGTTCGATACGTCAAATGATACTAGAATATCATTCCCAGGAAGATTTTGTTTTTGAATTGATTTTGTAAATTCTATAGAATTACTTATAGCAAACTGTGGTTTAAAATTAGTAAAACGTGTGAACTGAGTTTAATTTTATTGCTAGGTTTCTAATACATACCTCTTACCAAAGGACAACCTATGTACGCAGGACACAGCAAATTACCGAACAATCACTTGCCTCCCAACCTTATACAAACTTATAACATCGTGCATTAATCATCGCATTTTCAATGTGAGCTCAACAACATAATTACTGAACAACAAAAGGGATGCGCGAAAAACTCAATGGGGTGCAAAGAACAACTAATAATTGATTAAATGTCTGCAATCAAGCCCACGTCAAACGACGAAATCTCTACATGGCATAAGTGGAGTACAAAAAGGCCTTTGATTCAGTTCCACATAATTGGCTCATTCAGGTACCGAAACTCTGTAAAGTTGTTGTATTGTTAACTTTTTAGAATGTCATATCCACCTGGCAAACCAAAATCTTACTGAATGAACCCGACTGTTCGATCCAAACCGACCCTATCCCAATCAGCAGGGTATATTGCCATGAACCCACTCTCACACAAACTGAACTCGACTAATTTTGGTTTCAGTCTCAAACACAATAACGTACAAGAATTAAAGATAAACCATTTGTTATACATAGACGAATTAAAGTTGATGGCAGCTACGAAACATCAGCTGCATGATATGCTTAAAATAGTAGAAGGGTTCTCTAGTGACATCCATATGAAATTTGGCCTAGACAAATGCCGAATTATTAATATAGTTAAAGGCAAAATACAGCAGGGGCACTACGAAATGGGAAATGGCACCTCAATTGAATGCATGGCAGAAGGTCATACTTATAAATACCTTGGAATAAAACAGGCTCAACGTATTGATCATCCCCCACCATGAAAAAGGACCTATCAACAGAGTTCTATAGAAGGGTAAAACGAGTGTTGAAAACCAAGCTTAACAGTAAAAATATGTTTCAGGCTATTAATACCTACGCATGTTCAGCTACTCATTCGGAATTTGTGCTAGGCTGAACAGGTACAACGGAAAAAATCACCATCCAAAGAGCTCTGTCGAACGTACAACGTTGCCACGGTATGAATGAGGAAGAGGATTGGCCGATATAAGCAAACTACTAGATCAACAAATTTCTAATTTGCGTAGTCATTTCCAAAAACTCGCAGAATTTTCTGATCTACACAGACTCACATGCCAAGTTGATGACTCAACAAGACTGCGACTGACAGTACCACCAGTCAACTGATCAAAAACTGCTTAAGTGAAGAGAGAAGCCCCTACATGGAAGACATAAATGACGCCAACCAAGATAATGTCGTCAGAGCGATTTCTGGTCAGAGGTTCCCTGAAACGGAAGGCTTCATATTGACAATCCAAGATCAAGTAATTCGAACTAAAAACAACTAAAGTACATCGTTAAAGACTCTTTTAACAACAACAACAGATGCAGATATGGTTACCAAACATTTGAAACTATCCAGCACATCATAGGAGGTTGTCATGCATTTGCTGCAACTGAATACAAAGAACGACCCGATGCTGGGGCGAAATACTGCACCAGGAACTAGCACTGAAACTTGAACTGTCACAGTGTCGGTAAGAATACCCAACTATATATATACAAACCAGAATCTGTTTTAGAAAATAACAACTAGAAGTTATACTGGCACCACACGATACTGACTGATCGGACTGTTGCTAATAATAGACCAGACATAATTTTAGTAGAAAAATAACCTTAATGGACATAGCAATCCCTAACAACAATAATATAAATATTAAGCAGGCTGAAAAAATAACCAAATACAGGGATTTGGAATTTCAAATAAAGAGACAGTGAGACATGAACAACACACGATCTGTACCAATTGTTATGTCAACATCAGGAGTAGCCCCAAAACATCTGGCAAGGGTTCCCACAGTGCTAAATCCTTTTGATATTTAGTATATCTGGGATTTAGTGAATTTTCGCCTAAAGGCACGCTATGGGTACCTTGGAGGAAGTGTGCTGCCATACATTGTATGGTCAAGTCGTGGGATAATAATAAGAGCAATACGGCGGTACCCCCAAAAATTCGATGTATATGAAGAAAAGCTAAAGTTGGCGTGATTCAGAAGTCGACTAACATCTACACTGGCACCCGAGAAAACTGGTAAATTTTTCGAACGACTCAATTGTCCACAGGGTGTCTCACATATGAAAGGATAACATTGCTATCTCAGAAACGGGAAGAGATACAAACCCGGTTAAATGTTGCGTATTTTAGAACCAACCCATTCCACTGCTTAAAGCAAAAATACGCTATCTCTTACCGTTGTTCTCAAGATACACGAGGAAAAACAAAAAATTCATTTTTTGTTCTTTGCCTATACTACTTTTGCTTTAAAGAATATCGAAAAATGGCAAAGGGAAAAGTTTTTTGAGATACACTTTTACACAATATGGTATCACCAAATCATCACTGCTACGTTTAGTTTCTTCTGGCCCATTATCAACAACTTTTTTAAATACGGATCTGCACTTTTTTGTTAGAATATTGTAAGGCGTTAAATGATATACATTGGAATATCATATGTTAAGTTTTATACGACGTTTTGGGAGAAAAAAAAACTTAGTGGAATGGGCTCTAAAATACGCAACATTTAATTGTTTGTATCTCTTATCGTGTCTTAGATTCATATGTGAGAGACACTGTATAAGCTAGTAATTTTTTTTGCGAGGCAGTTTGGTTTGGAAGCAGCGTGTAGCACTACAGCTAATAAATAAAATTATTATTTACAAAAACACAATGATTAATACAATAGTATTAATCATTGTGTTTTTGTAAATAAAAGATTTTATTTTGATAAAAAAAACATTAAAAGTGAAAATAAATATTAGTGAACCCATGGAATCTATTGCAATTGGTATTTTAGAACTGGAATTAAGTGAAGTTAACTTCTTAATTGGATCTATGGCTACAACTCGTATGGCGGAAATGGATAAGTCTAGCAAAAACACATTCAAACAGGTTACTGATAAACTAGACGAAAAAATAACTCCTGTAAAAACGTGACAAAAAGCAGAAACAACATTAAGAAGAAATACAACAAAGGTAAGTGAAATCTTTTGATCCAAAACGTAAAGTTGAGTTAGAAAATTTTGTAACCAACATATATGAAAAGCAAAAAAACCTCGTCTCTACGATGAAAACTGAACAACAAATTTTAATTGCCAGGTTATTTTACGAAATTTTAATTGAGAATACAAAATGATTTTAAAATACTAGAAGAGACAAAATGAACTTAAAATATTTGAAGAAAAACAGTAAAAATCTGGAAACAAAATTAAACAACTAATGCAATTAGAACACAAGGTAAAGAAGCACGTAAACAGAAAATAGTGATTATGGAGTCAGACATAAAAGAGATAAACGACTAAAGTAGATAACATCGATTCCATTCAAAGCCAGGTAAAGGTTGAAATCAGTACAATTCAAAACACCGTAAGTGCTGTTCAAAGAGTACAAAATAATAAAGTAAAGAGAATGCAACAGCGAGGGAAATATAAGAACAGTGTAAGTACCAAAGTTTCCTTTACCAAACCACGCATATTTGATGGTAGTTCATCTTGGATTATGTACAAACGGCAATCTGAAGCTAATGGATGGGACAACCAAGAAAAATCTACGTCTCTTGTAATTTCCTTCAGAGAGCATTAGAGCTCCTCTGAAGCATTCCAGTGGATGAACAAGATAATTTCGATACGATTATCGCAATCCTAGACAAAAGATACGACAATCAATCGTTGAGCCAAATACATCACGTACAACTAAGCGAAAAAGCGCAAAAATCCGGAGAGAGACTACAAGAATTCAAGCAGGGATTAGACGATGAGTACATGTGTCCTACCAGATGAAACTTAAGATGAATTGGCCACACAGAGTTTTATAAATGTTATCAGAAACGTTGAAGTGCAAAACAATCTAAGACTTAGTGGCATCAAGAATAATGAAGCTTTGGAGATAGCGGTCGTCATAAACATGTCCTAGTAGAGTAGTAGAGGGTAAAAGCAGTTTCCTTCAGCCAGGAAGAGCAGAGTCATCCCTTCAGATAGTGTTGACCGCCACCTCTAGGAGCGACAAGACCTTGTCGTTGGTGAGGGGGCTTAAGTCATACACCTAATGATCCCGAGAGCAATGCCGGCGGGAACTTAGGTTCCTGGTAGGGTCTCCCATGCCGCTAAGGTCGGAGGGAAGGGTGTACGACGACTAAGAAGTGACTCACAGGAGAAAACCTGTCGAAAAAATCCGAAATCCAAGGTGTCAAGCGACCCGTGCCGAGGGATGGATGGCCATGCGTAGTTGGTCTAGAACGGAGCCTCTGAGATAACAGGTGACCTCAAAGAGTAACGCAGCCTTAGTGAGGTAAGGGCGCTCTGCCCCACCGGACAAGCAAAACGACCCTACTCGTGGGAATAGTATCGATATAAAAGAATACAATAAAAAATCTGATGACAACAAGAGCAAAGAGCAAATAACAGACGCAAACAAGGTTACGAATAGACAAATAGATAAGATTAACGAGTACCCAAAGAAGGAACTCACTAGATAATCAAACGACGTACACGAAAAAGGAAATAACATGAGGTAATATGCGGTCGAGTAACGCAGGCGGTATGGCAAACAGAACGGTGATGGATCTATTGTGGGACGATGAAGAGGCAAAGTCCACAAAGAGAAGGCGTAGTCTTGCAGACGAAGACATGGCGGGTTAAAATTGGCGGAACTCGTTTCTGACAAATTAATGTTCAATAAAGAGAGAGGATACATAAATGCAATTGATACAGAAACCAGGGCACTAGGAGCGTTAATTATGGCTAACACCAATACCAAGGTTGAGATTAAAGAAAAAGCAAGAAGGTTAAGAAGTATCAGCAGCGCGCTTATGACGGCCGATATGACAACACTAATGGGAAAAGTAGAAGATTTATTTGGATCGAGGGACAGAAAGGAAGATGTATCGAAAAAAGATATGGGTATCCAAACTTCGGAGACAGTAGTAGAACAACTACAAATGGAAATCGAGAGTTATATAGACAACAATATGAACAAAGAAGACCTAGAAGAAGTACTACAAATGAGAAACAGTGAAGGAAGAAATAACGAAAAGTGAGGAGGACAGGGCGTTAATAGCAGATTACATGCAAAAAGATAACAAATTAATATCAAGAATGATAGGGGAATCGAGTAAAGTTAGAAACTATATAATAATAACAAAATAAACTAAAGGAATCGGAAATAATATTCAAAAAGACATTTGGGACAATAGGGAAGAAACAGAAGAGCAATATACTTTTTACGCGAACTATGCAGACGAAGACGACAGATATATTAGAAATGGTAACAAATTTAGAATGTTAGTGAACCTCAAAAAGATGTGTTTCAAAAAAGAAATTAAGGAGATACATATAGCCATTATTGGAACGGAAGAAAGAACGGGAAGAAATAGAAAGCTGGTACACTGCGCCTTCAATGACTATGAAGGGAAAGTAGTGCTCCATGAAAAAATAGAACAAAAAAATAGAGGAATCCGGAGTACGAAGCTCGTATAATTGATGCAGGGGAACAGACATATGCAGACCTGGTGAAGCAAGTCAAAAACACATTAATCAATAAAGGGGCAGGAGATAAAATTAGAACCATTAGGCAAACTAGTAACGGTAACATACTAATAGCGACACAAAAAGGAAAAGGAAATGCGGCTCCTATAGCAGAAGTGTTAGAAGGCTGGTGTAGGAACTGCTGCAAGACGGGCCACAAAGCAGCTGATTGCGGAAACGAAGAATACTGCTTTAAGTGCGAATCGAAAGGACATAGCTATAATGATGGAAAATGTAGAAACAGGAAAACACAGCAACTAAACAGAAATATAGAAGAAAGAAAAGATGCAGATTCGGATACTGCAAAATAATCTAGGAAGATCGGCGAAAGCCCATGATGAGGCTAACGAAATAGCCCTCAAAAATAGAATAGACGTAATAGTAGCTAGCGAGCCAAACATAAGAATAATTAGAAAAAACAGAAAATGGATCGTAGACAAGCAGGAAAGCATAGCTGTCGAAATTAGGAATAGAGAGACGGGTATTGAGGAATACGAGACATATAAATGTTTCATAGTTATTAAACATATAGATGTCAATATAACATGTTGCTATATTACTCCGAATATAACAATAGAAGAATACAGAAGTAGGATAGATGATATAGCACAATCACTAAGGAAATTACCATGGAACAAAATCATAGTATTGGGAGACCTTAACGCAAAATCCCCTCTATGGGGCGCTCCTAAGACGGATGCTAGGGGAGGAACAATAGCCGAATTGGCTGCTACATACAATTTAGAGATATTAAATAACGGCAACCCAACTTTCGTTAGAGGTAGTACACAAACACAAATAGACGTCACCATGTGTTCGAGCAACATGGTACGGCACATTAAGAAATGGGAAACCATAGACGAAAACATATTTACAGACCACAGATATATTCTGGTCCATTTACAAGAGGGGGGAAAGGCGAGAGAAATCCTTAAAACAAGAACACAATCTAACATCGAAGAATATGAAAAAATGTTTAACACAATAACCGGGGAAACAAACGAAGAATTGACACCAGAAAAAATAACGACAGAAATCAAAAAATGCCTGAAGCCCAAC
This sequence comes from Octodonta nipae, assembly GCA_034190945.1. Taxonomy (NCBI): domain Eukaryota; kingdom Metazoa; phylum Arthropoda; class Insecta; order Coleoptera; family Chrysomelidae; genus Octodonta; species Octodonta nipae. The sequence goes on along the minus strand of CM067216.1, from coordinate 166,858,357 downwards.
AGAAGGCAGATAAACAGAAACGAAAACAGAGAAATCCCATACTGGTGGACAGCTGAAATCTCGGAAGCTAAAAGGAAGTGCGTAGAAATATGGCGGAAAATCACAAAAGAAGCAAAGAAAAAGAGAACAGAACTACCGGATATGATGGAGGAAATGAATAGGAAAAGGAAAGAATTAAAGAAACTCAACGGAAGCAAGAGGACATGCTGGGAAGAATTATGTAGACAGCTGGAAACAGAAGTATGGGGCATATGGGATAGCTATCCAAAAGATACAACCGACACCATTGTTGACACTTAGTACAGAGAAGAAAACAGAAATATCAAATACCCTTTTTATAAAGACCAGAGGTGAATGGAAAGAGCGAATAAAAATATCAAGAGATTTAGTACCCGAAATAACAGAAGAATTTAAAATAGCAATTAAGCATTTAAAGATGAAAAAAGCACCTGGACCAGATAATCTACCACCAGAAGTGAACATTTGAAAAGAACCAAGCCACAATAAGGGATATGTATAACGAATTAATAAAGAAACAGGAATTCACTACAATCTGGAAGAAGGCCAAAGTAATATTTCTGAGGAAGGGCGCTAAACCTATGAATGACCCAACATCATATAGACCCATTTGCCTGTTGGACGTTATGGGTAAGGTATTAGAAACACTAATTAGAAACAGAATAGACAAAGAATTAGGCGATGAAAAAATTTCAGAAAGACAATTTGGGTTTCGGAAAAGGAAATCAACAGTAAAAGCAGCAAACTGGATTCGTGACAAAGCAAGGAGCGCTAAAACGGGCTGGATGATACTCATCACTTTTGACGTTAGAAATGCATTCAATTCGGCATCATGGAAACGTATTGTTAAGGAAATGGAGAAGAAAGGGATTAGTGAATATCTAATAAGAATAATAGAGAGTTATTTCTCCAAAAGAACTATTACACTCGGGAAAGAAAAAACGTTAAAAATGAGCACAGGCGTACCCCAAGGATCAGTACTAGGACCGACGTTATGGAATATATTGTACGATGATCTTCTAAATCAGAAGCTGCCAGGCGGTGCTACTCAAAGGTGCAAAAATGCAAAAAATAAGAGAAAAAATAAAAATACAAATAGGGGATCTAAATATAACACCACAAAAGAGCGTAAAGTATCACGGTATATTTATCGATCACCAAGGTACATACGGGACACATATTGTAAATGCAGTAAGCAAAGCGGGTGATAAGTTAGCAAAACTTGGAAAATTATGAAAAACATAAAGGGACCATCACATGCAAAGAGACGACTGCTTTATGGAGTGGTACAATCAACACTTTTGTACGGGGCACCAACATGGCACAGAGGTATGAAGATGAAAAGATATAAGAACATTATGTTAAAAATACAAAGACAGGCGCTGCTGCGGGTAATAAGCGGATATAGAACGATCTCGTATGAGGCAACGGCAGTTATAGCCGGTATTCCTCCGATCCATTTGACGGTAGAAGAACTTAGAGAAAATTACGAAATAAAAAATACAGAATACCCTAACATACGCTAAAAGAATGGCAAAAAGAATGGGACGTGCTAACGGGAAAAGCGGAATGGACAAAGAAACTAATACCAGACCTAACAAAATGGGCGAGCAGCAAATATAGAAGTACAGATTACTTTATGACAAAATTTTCGTCTGGGCATGGTAGTGTCAAAGCATACCTGAAAAGGATAGGGAAAATGAGGGAGAGTAACTGTGATATGTGCCAAATTGAGGAGACAATGGAGCACGTGGTTTTTGACTGCGAAAGATATGCAAGGAATAAAACAAGAACAGAAACAACGATTGGTGAAAGGATAACACCATCTAACGTGATAAAACTAATGTTAGAAAGTAAAGAGAAAAAGGAAATTATATACAAATGGATAAGGGAAATTATAGAGGAAAAGGAGAAAGAAGATTTTAACAGAATGGTGTGATGAAGGCAAAGAAAGGCAGGAAGGTGGTGACGCAAGTTAGAAATAACAGTACCACCACCTTCATAAACTGCAGAAACAACAAGGTGGTGGTGGTTTAGTGGATAATAATGGATTTCCACCTTCAAAAAAAAGGTAGTGTTGACCGGAATAAAAAACTACTGAAACAGTCACAGAACTGACACCAGAAGAGCATGTTACTGTTGTGGACTTTCAACGTGACTGTAGAATAAGGCTTCCTGAACGATCACCAACCAGAAGTGCCAACAAGACACCGGAAGGACAATTGGTCAGGTGGATGGAGAAATTACAGCAATACGATTTCAAGGTTGAACACTTTGCTGGCCGTTTGCATAATAATGCCGATGCCTTGTCAAAAAGACTGTGTAGAGCAAAATGCGGACATTGTCTGAAGACAGAACAACGAGAGGGTATATCCATCCGAGGTTCGCGTACAAATGAACGAAGATTGGACGACAAAACAATGTATCCAGGACCAATGAGCCGACCCAGAGATTGAACCAATACTGTGAAGAAGAGAGGGGGACCCAGGGCACGATGGGACGAGGTAGCTAGATACTCCGTCGTCCTGAAATCGTTATGGGCCCAATGGAACTATGTAACAGTAGAGAATGAAAGAATTTGGGAAAGCAATGGCGACCGAGAAACCAAGTCCCAACTGGATTTTACCGGAGGTCATCTGGGCACGAATAAAACTTTGGATAAAATTCCCCAGCAGTACTACTGGGTCAATTACTTCGAAGACGTCAGAGCTTGGAGCCGGAAATATGACACCTGTGCAGCCAGTAAGGACCCGAAGACCCGGACCAAGGGCAGAATGCAGCAATACAATGTGGGCTTCCCATTTGAGAGAATTGCCATTGATGTCGCCGGTCCATTTCCCGAGTCTGAGAAGGGGAACTAATACATTCTGGTCGCAATGGATTACATTACAGCAAATGGCCTGAGGCACATGCGATACCCAATCAACAGGCAACCACGGTAGCGACGGAGCTGGTAGAACAGCTATTCAGCTCGTTTGGTGTCCCGCTGGAGTGACATTCACACCAAGGGCGTAACTTTGAATCTAATGGTCTATACGATGTTGGGAATCAAGAAAACGAGCACCACACATTTGCATCCACAGCCAGACGGACAGATTCAATAGGACCTTGAAACAAAATCTTTTCTAGGTCGTCAGCAACAACCAGCGTGATTGGGATGAGCATATTCCCCTACTCCTGTTGGACGATCGGTCAGCCGTACATAACAGCAGACAGACAGACAGGGTACTGTTCGGAAAAGGGCTGACATTACCTTGTGATTTGGACTTTGGCTCAACAGAAGACCAGCCCAAGGAGTCAATGAATATGCCGACCAACTCCGACAGAACATGCTTACAATACACGACCTAGCCAGAACACAAATGTTGGCCACCAGCGATCCGATGAATCTCAAGGCGAATTCAGTCGGGAGAAACAAGGTCTGGCTATACAACCCCCAGAGGAGCAAAGGCAAGTCTCCAAAGCTCTCACCAGTCTGGGATACGAGGACCCAAAACCACCAGACTCCTACAGTGATCAATAACGCAATGAACATGACGAAAGAATGACAACAGAGTTTAATCGATTTGTTCAACTATATTAAACCGAGTCGATAATCCATTATGCAAAAATTGAAATATGGAACGCCCAACTTCTAGACAAATCTCACAAACGAATAGTAACTTTCTTCTAGCAAAATAAACTCAATGACACTTGCATGACAAAATTATCGAAGACATTTTCGAGAAGAACATTGTAGCTAGTTAAACCCTCAGGCATAGAAAATATTTAATTGTCCCTTTACCCTTTGATCCTGAAACAGTTGTTTCACAACTTTTAACATTCTCTATAACAACCAAGAGCAGTTCGACGAATCCGAAACTTTCTGTATTGAAAACAACGTGGAACTACCGATTCTCGAAATACTATCCTTTATACTCGCAGACAAAGATGTTAAACTAAAAATTTGTCAAACAATTGTGACAACCCCTTCACAAGACGAAATTCCCGTTATACTGCAACAGTACCACTGCGGCAAAAATAACCTCCACCGTGGAATTAATGAGGCCATCCGACGGATTAGGGAAAAGTATAATTGGACTAGACTAATCAGAAGTGTAGAGCAATTTATTAAGTCCTGCGAAACTTGCCAACAGGTAAAGTTTTGTAGAAATCCAAAAATAAATTCAATGGCCTTTTTGAAATTACCGCGTCACGAAAAAAACGAAAAAATTCCTGTCACTCCATGAAAATAATTTACCACTTCCTAGTTATAGTTCAAATGTTGCTCACTACATTGATTTGATAAAATTGGAAGCTTTTCAAATGAACACAAATCATTTTTCTACTCCAAATTCGTTTAGTTGATCCTGAGATTTACACCCTTTACCACCTTTATCCTATCCCAATTTTGGTTCACCGAACAGAGTTTCATCATATACTTTCAATATTGATAACATTTATCGCGAAAGATGACAATTCGTTACTATATAGATCCTTCGAAGACCTGGGTGACTGCAAGCCATTAACTAAACATCATAACATTTGTTCCAAAGCCATATCACATCCAATATACAAAGATGCCATCTGCGAAGGTGAGTTTCTCCGACAGCCACACTTCCAGCAACCTGCAAAAGTGTGATATATGCAGAAGACTGTAATATTCAAGAGACTGACGTAAACCTTGGGTTGATCTCAATTTCATGATCACTGGCCATCACCATCAAATGTAAAGGGCACAAACCATATCAACAAATTCAGTGTTGCAAATCTAATCCAATTGTAATACCTTCATGGACAACACAAGGGTCCATGCTACATGAACTTCCAACAATGTAAAAAAACATTACCTATAGAAACCACCCAATGGACAGTCATTTCAATTGCTGCAACGGCATGCCAGTAGTCAATGAAATACCAAACTTAACACCCATACAGTTGCAAGAATTAGACATACAAGACCTAGATGTTGTCAAGCATACGCTTACCCAATATTCTATGAAACTGGAAAAGCTTATGGAACAACTTACCTTAGAAAAGCATATGTCCGGCTCACAATAACCACGCTAATAGTAATTGTAATTATGTTCCTCACAGTAAAGCCAATCCAGAAGAGGTTTAAGAAGACCACTACCTCCAATTTCACTGCCGAACACACGCAACCTACAGCACATCAAACCATAAGCCCAAAGGAAAGCTACACAGTCTCCTGATACCAACCGACGATGTGGAACTCCAGAACTTGGCATAAAAGTCGATGCTGTACGATCAATTTTTGTATATGGTTGGGAGTTGTTATAAAGTTTATACTATGAACGTAGTACGAACTTATATCGCAACAACAATTCAACATTCCCAGCTGAGTCACAAGACGTGCAGTGTCATATTACGAGACGGCCAACATCTGTGAGAATTGCCGAGCAACTATGCCTATTCAGCACTTATTATGTTATAGATTATGAAATTTTTCCTGTTCAGTATTCATTATATCGCTATTTTTAATTTGTATTTAAAATTTAAGTTTAAATTGAGAAATGTGATATATTTATATATATTTGTTTCCGCGGGACCTAAATGTGTTAGGTGGGCTCCGCGAATTCATCCGCGTAGTTGATAACTGATCCCCGCCGGGATCGATGATAAAATGACGTTTCGGTATAGTCACATCTGCCCTCTTCATGTCGATTCGCATAATTCTCGTATACTTCTGCTTACGCCTCGAGTTACTAAAAGATTCCGTTAACCTTTGAATTTGTATCTCATAAAGTCTAACCTAGGAATTACAGGGCAACAATAATAACATCGGCACGAAATCCAATTTGGGGGTCACTTGTGGTTCGTTTCCCGTCTAGATGTTGCTAGCTAGTTCGTGTTTAAATATGTAAAACGTCTAAGTTGATACAAAAATAAAGATTTTAAATGCATTACTATAACATTTAATTCAATTTTAAATTATATTTACAATAACAATTTAACAAACCATAATTTCGTAAACATATAATGAACAAACATTACAACTACTTTAGGAACTTACAATTACTTAATAATTTCACATAACAATATTCTTGATTGAACATAAATCAGGCCAGCTGGTTTTTTATGTTATCTATGCTTTGAATATCTTTTACTTGTTCGAAAACATGTTCTACATTAATTTCATAAGGCATACTAAGCTCCAGTTTCATTACAATTTCACCCTTAGAGTTAATGATGAACAAGCACCTAAAAATAATTTAAAAGAGGATTAAAGTTCATGTTATTCTCATGTTTCATCACAATAAGGCCAAAAAATATATAGTCGACCTTGTTTACTTTATACCGAAGTGAGCTGGACAGTGGACATGGAAGTTGGCAGCCCGAGTATGTAAACACCTCAATTCTGATATTGCTAACGCTGTTGCTGGCGCTGCCTGGCACTCCCCTAATTAGCTGTTTTAGTACCGAAGTCAAAAGACTGGCAGTGCGAGCAATAGCGATGTGATGCCTTTCATTGACCAAGTAGAACGTCAAGTGAGCAAGAAGTATGTAAACACTTCATTGCTCTCTACCACCATCACAGCAGTATTTCAGACAGGTTGTCGACAGCGTGGGTAGCAGCGGTAGCGGCATAATGTAGACGAGCAATGTATAGGCAACGCGAGTGGCAGCGGCAGGAGCATGACAAATGAGGTGTTTACATACTCGCGTTGTTCACTTCCATGCGCACTTCCCTGCTTCCTTCGGCATAATGTAAACGAGGTATTCGAACCTCCCGCTCCATATTTCCGGTAATCTTCAGACAGTGCGAGTAGCAGCGATAGGAACATAATGTAAACGAGCCAATAGAATTACAACATGTGTTTAGGTAATTAATTCCTGTCATAAACGTCATATAATGTTACCTCAAATATCAAAAACTAACTGCAACCATAAATTAATATTACTTTTTTTCAGGTTTTGTTACATTAACAATTGAATATATGAAATCAGGGGGTGGTACAACGTCTGACCAACATACAGCGGGAACCAGACCTTAAACTATAGTTTTTGTAGTGCACACAGCTCCCTGGATTCCGCACAAACTTGAGGGAAAAGTGGTTGCCGTAGCCATATCTTTAATATTTGTTTGGAATGTTAGCAGTTGAGGCAAAGAATATCAATTAATACTTGTCTTGCCTTCATCCAATTGTCAAATTGCATTACTTTAATTGTCAAATTTCGAAGAAATAATAGCAATAATAAAAATAATGCAAAAACAAACCTAAAAATCCATACCCAAAAAAAAAAGAGATTTAATATAGGAAATAAATTAGCTTGGGTGAATTTAGGAAAAAACTATGATTTTTTATACTAGAAGATGATAGTTTTTTTTAAATTACTAAATAATAATGAAAATGTTAGATTTCAATTCTTACCAAATGCAAGAAAATAACTACTAACTACTGTGGGAGATCTGCCAGTATGATCTGCCATTTTGTTCATGACTTGTCAACTCTGGAAGCCATGCTTCTTTATATCTTGGAACTATGTGTTTGAAGTTTTGATTTCGTAGAAATTATGATTATTTTTGTCCCTTATTTAACTAATTTTAATATTTAATTGGTCTATTTCAACAGGAACTTTTCCAAATTCCTGGAAAACTAGTTTTGTCACACCCTTATTTAAAAATAGGGACAGATCTGATGTGAATAACGACAGACCTATTACGAAAAATTGTGTTTTTGGCAAGGCTCATTGATAAATTAGTATACGATAAAATATCTCTATTTATATTCAAATTTAGTACGCCTATGCAACATGGTCTCGAGGTCCACCCAGACGAATCTTTGTACCTACCTAGAATATATAACTGATTTAATCAGTAAAAATTATATTGTGGACTCTATTTATACAGATTTTCATCGACCATTCGATGTCGTTAGTTTCGGTCTCATTATTAGAAAACTTTCGGCCTATGGTTTTCATGGACCATTACTACATTGGCTTGAATCGTTGAATCTTTTTTAACAAATTGAACTCAAATTGTTAAGAATAAAATTTTTATGTAAGAACCCTTTGATGTCACATCGGGAGTCGCTCAAGGCTCCCATCTTGGTCCCCTTCTATTCATACTTTATATAATTTTCTTTATTTGCTGATGATGCGAAACTACATAAAAGCATTAATTCAATTAAAGACAGAATTCTTTTACAAAACAATCTCGACTCGCTTGTAAATTGGTGCTTTTCAACGTTTTTACATGTAACCCAGTAAAATGCTTTGTTATGACTTTTGGAACACACACCCCTAATAAGTATATTGTTGCGAAGTTTACCTAAGCCGGCTCTGTTTTTGATTTCAATACGACATTGATCGCTGGGAGGACAAAAAAGTTAATCTCGAAATAGCTCGGCAACTGTAGAATTGATAATGGATTGTACGAGAGTTTTCGATGCTGATTTTAAAAGGAGCGGCCCATCATCGCAGCAGTTGGTTAGTGCGGCGAAGAGCTTATGTTGTATTATATTTGTGATATTCGAATCAGCTGTTGTGTATATTTGATGTAAATAAAAGTTCTAGAAAGTGGTAGTGAATATTAGTTTTTAAATTTATATATATATATATATATATATATATATATATATATATATATATATAACAATATTTATAATTGATCTTGCGAAAGTAGACGTAATTAAGGATCTCGGGGTATATATCGACTCTAATTTAAAATGTCAATTCTACATGGATTATGTTGAATCTAAAGCCCCTAAACAAGTTAATTTCATTAAGAGATTCTCAAGTAAATTCACTAGGATCGAAACTTTTAGAATTTCATACTACGCGTTTGTATATCCTATTTTATCTTATTGTTCAGTAATTTGGAGACCCAATTGAGATTACCAAATCAAATTACTTAAAAAACCTCGTAGATCCTTTCTTCTCTATTTTTCGTTTAAATGTGGTCAGCCTATGTAGTTCTCTCAAGCCACAACTACTGTAACATTGCTCAAACACTTAAAATTCCTGATTTGTACTCATCATTGACAAGAAGTGATATTGTTTTTGGCCTTAAAATTATTAACAAAAAGATTGTATTGACTCATTGGGTAGGTTAAACTTTCATGTACCTAAGTGACATCTTCGACACAGAACTTATAAATAATAACTCTTCGTGGCTTTATTTATATAACTGTAATGTTGCAAATGTTAGTATAAACTCAAAAATTATATTTAAGTATTCTTAAGCATTTCTAACTGTTGTTCGATATTAGTTTGTTAATTATTTCTGTACTGTTTCTTTTTGTGTTCTTATATTTTGAGGTATAAATGTAATTAATGTAAATTTTAAATTAATAAATAAATTATTGCTTCGTTTTAATTCGTTTTGCAATGTATGTTAAACTGTCCAAATTTGATTAAATATGTTTGTGTATTTATGAAAAGCTACTGGAAATGTGTAAAGTGAAATTGAGTTCTTATAGCCTTCAATTTGTACAAATTTCCAATAGAAAAAATCACTTTTTTCCAAAATACCGACAAAAAAATCAATCTATATACATTTTTAATAAATTGGCTTTTCACTTGGCGAAAGAGTTCTTCATATTCTTCTTTAAAATAGCCAATATCTTCTACAAAAGAAACTTAAATGGGATGTCTGAATTACATTATGTAATATTGTATCCTACTGGAAAAGTTGTGGCAATGTTTTGTGCCCTAACACCTTTATTTTTTATAATAACACCTATAATATAAAATTTTCACAAACCAAGATGTTCTAACTATATCTAATTAATATTAATAAATGCGGAGTGTTTAAAGTTGCAAAATTCGTAATTTTAACAGTTTTCAGCAACTGAATGAAAAGTTATAGGGTCAAAAGTAAGTTTGTTTTATACGTAATTTCAAGAGCTACTAAATGATAGCCGATTGGATAATTAGTTACTGAGTTATTTGGAAAAAACTGTAAAAAATACGCAATTTTCAATCGTCCATAGTTATTGTATAAAATACGTTGAAATTTTGAAACTCGGCAGAATCTTTCATTTCTATGAGGTAAATAACTGGTAAGAATCTCAAATTTACAGCTCCGAAGGTTTTCTTGCAAATCTGAGTTTATTTCCAGGGCTTTTGATTTTACGTGAAGTTTACAATGCTCCCATTTTGAACTAAATTAATATTTTAACCATCTGTAAGGAACATATTAATTATCAGATCTTTCAGTAAAATCCCTCATAAATTAATTTTCTATTAGTATTTTTATAGATGGTGTTTTACATTAATATTAATGATTTGCCACACTTATATTGTTGACTTTGATTTTCTATTTATTCATTATTTCCTTTCTAAAGTTTTTTCCTTTTAAAATTGCCGAATAAATTAATTGTGATACTGCGATCGACTTCAAAACTCTGTGAGTTAAAGTTAGCAAAACAATTACGAGGTTAAATCATATATCAACGGAAATTTTTTCATACATTTATTGAATAACATTATACAGAAATGATTGATTTAGCATTTTTCAATATATCCTCCTTGTAATCTACACATTTTTTCCACTGAGAGTTGGGAGTTTTCTCTGTTCATAGAATGTTTGAGGGCGAGTTGAAAGCCAACCATGCACGTGCTCCTCGACTTCTTCGTTTTCCTCCCGGTGATTCTTTCAGAGGCAAGTCAGAGCTATAAGGAGGGTGGTCAAGGGCTTCTCAGCTCATTTCTTGCAGTGTATTCCTTGTTTTTTTGTTTCAAATACGCGGCTTTTGGCAATCGTAATAACTGGCAGTAGTAATACACATTTACTGTACGTTGAGCAGGTAGAAAATCAATCAGTAAATTTCCTTAGGGTCAAAAAAAATCGTGGCAAGGACTTTTCCAGATGAGAGGTGAGTTTTGAATTTTATTCTCTTTTCGCCAGTTTAGAAGATGCGTTTCAAAAAGGCCTTCCCTTCTTGCTGAAATCTATTTAGAAGTCTTTCAACGATCTTTAGTTTGCAGTCAACAATCACGGAAGCGATCTAGCACTAATTTTTCTGATCCTAAGTTGATCAATGATAATTGATTGAACACTTCCATAAATGACATCCAATTCTGAAGAAATTCTTCCACGGTTAATAGGCGGTCACGTTCAATAAGCTGTCGAACACTATTGGCATTGTCAGCTGTAAGGCTTGTCCTTGTGTGTCGATCATGGTTAACATTCTCGTACAGCCTTAAATTTGACTAGTACTACTACTACTATCCCCAAACTGTGCCTTCAAATGAGTTAGAATTTCTGAAGCTTTGACGCTTTTACTGGTTAAAAACTTTATGATAATCTGTTGCACAACAGACGAATGTAACTCTAGGTTAGTCATAGCTGACTCAGTACTGACCATACATCATACAATAGGTATTAAGGACAAAGCCAAACAATGCGTGTACCCGGCTGGTTCCCCAGTATCCCATATAAACCAATCATCTACTCCAAACAACATAATCTAGCTCGAAACTATTCTAAGCAGAACAGCAAAATTACCGTTTATATTTGATTTACCTTCGTATATAACGTAATTTGTTTGGAAAAAGCATTTTATGTCAATTCGATGACATGTTATTTTTATTCTACCCTGAGGGGAAATCAGGATCCCCTCTACTAAGATTTATGCGTGGCCGAGTACGAAAATGCAGAATTTCAAATTAAATTTACAGACAATAGAACAAACCCAAAAAAATATTAATATATGATGAGTTGTACCGAAAGATTTGATAATTAACATGTTCCACTCAGATTTATCAAAAAGTAATTTGATGCAGATTGGGAGCGTTGTAAACATCACCAAAAATAAAGAGCTCTCGATAAAAAATTACATTGTGAAAAATCTTCAAATGCATGAAGTTGATATTTTGAACAGTTATTTTCGAAAGGCAAATGAAACTTTTTGCCAAGTTTTATCGTTCTAATTTTTTTTAATTTTTGATAAAGAGTTACGAGTGATTGAAAAATGCGACTTTTTTCACATTTTTCGCGAATTTATTAATTAACCAATCCTATCGATCAACATCTCATTTAGTAGTTTCTAAAAATGCGCATACAATATACTTACCTTTGATACTTTAAATTCTTACTCCGTTGCTGAGATGTCACAAAAACTCCCAAAATTAGGGTTTTTGCTATTTTAAACACTATTTTAAACACCTAGTATAATTAACTTGGAAGTAACAATGTTGGTGCGTTCCCGCAATTTGTTTAGTGTATTGTTTTCAATTTGATTGAATTACTTCATTGATTTTTAAACTTCTGCACCTTTTCTAAAACATTCCGTCGCGCTAATGCTAATTGTAAGTGTTTTTTTGCGTGTAAAATATAGACAGTATTGACATTCGTGTTTCGGATCCCTAGCTGTTAAGACGCTTGGGAGACGGCGCTTATTGTTGTTTTTTGCGTTACGATTTCGCGAGTTAGTAGCTTCGTTCGTAACGACCGCTAAACCGCTTTCATTTTGTTTCTTTTGTGTTTACAAAAGCGCATCATTTGTTGTTAAACCCGCATTTTTTTGTATGCTCAATCAATGAACATTACGTCGCTATTTTTTGTGTAACGTGTTGTCCAGACGAAGCTCTAAGAAACTGTTCCTGCTCTTACGGGGCTAGCCTCTGAAGAAAGAAGACCCAAGAAAACACCAGAGCTTCGACATAAAAGGTTAGTGATAACTTTTATTTGGTGATTCGTTTATGTGACGGCACGTGTTTATTGATTGTTCCGCTAAAGGTCCTTCGTCAATTATATACTTGCATTGAACCAGCATTGAACTAGAACAGCAACATCTAATTCATACATTTTTTTTTGGATATTATATATAATGTGCATCGAAGACATTACACAATTTGGTCCTTCGAGACGGATGCAATTTGAGTTAATTTAGTGCAAAGATTATCGAATAAATTTCATAATTTGGTCCAACTCCGAGCCGGATGCAATTTGAGTTAATTTTGTGCAAAGATTATGGAATAAATTACATAATTTGGTCCAACTCCGGGCCGGATACATTTGAGTTAATTTCGTGCAAAGTTTAATGATCAAATCATTGATTTTTTCTTGCAATTATTGTTGAAAACCGCATTGAATTTTCGTTTCTTTATTTGTTAGAAGAGAAAGCAATTCGGGATATTCACTAATTCCGTTGGAAATAAAACGCAATTTTTTTGCCGCCTTAAAAACTTACAAGAGCTCGTTTTGTTTGTTTTGGTTATTTGCTAAATTGTTTTGAATTTATTTGACATTTGGTCAGATATTTAAGACTTCAACAGTAAAAAATTGTACATTTTTGGAATAGTATTTTGTTTTCGTTCTATCGTGTTAGATTTGTTCAGTGGCGTTACAGTGATTTTAATTTATTGTTAAGATGTCAAAAACCGCTGAAAATTTACGTAAATTTAAAAATCATCGACAATCGGAGTTTAAAAGGTTAGAAGATATTTATTTTGCTGCCGAGAAAGCCTTAAGAGGTGACGACGTTGAATTGTTTTTTAGCATGATTAATATGGTTGATTCAATTCATTTGGAATTTTTTAAACATCACAATTCCATTGTTGGATTAATTTCAGATGCAAACGATGATTTTGACTTTGAGGATGACATTCGCAATAAATTTGAAAAATTGTTTTATTCAATTAGGTCTATTTTTGCTAAACTGAAATCTGTTCAGAATTCTACGCCACAAAATATCGCTCGGGAACAGGAAAGTGTTGCTTTGCCGCGAATTGATTTGCCTTCATTTAGTGGAGACATATTGGAATTTGGTACTTTTATTGATTTGTTTGATTCATTAATTCACTATAATGAAAAACTCAGTGCTATGCAGAAGTTCAAATATTTGCAGTTTAAAAGGGCCTGCTTTTGAGGCTATTAGGAATTTTAAACTAACACAAAACAATTACGTGAGTGCTTATGAAACAATTTTGAAAAAATTCAAGCGAACTCGTTTAATCGCGGAGTCTCATTGGTCAGCTTTAGAACAGTTCCCCCAACTAACTTCAGATAGCCCTTCAGAGGTTCGGAAGTTATTGGATGACTTCAGTGATAATTTGGAAGCACTGAAGAATTTGGGTTTACCAGTAAATCAGTGGGATGTTTGTATCATTCAGATGATGTTGAAACGAGTTCCAAAGAATTTAGCCGCTAAATTTGAACTTTACCATGGTACTGTGACCGCTCAAGATGACTTTCCGATCCGTCCGGAAGTTGTTGATTTTTTGTCGAAACATTGCGATGCCTTTGAACATGTTGAATTATCCCGCAAGGCAAAGCGAAGTGTTGACAAAAAGTTACCATTGAATTCAAAGCAACATTCTTCCCGGTTCACTACATCATTTTTGTCACTAAGAATAGAAATTGTTTAGTTTGTAAATCCGATCATGCGATTTACAAGTGTTCTGAATTCTTGAACAAATCAGTATCCGCGCCGTTTAAGTTTGTTAAAGATTTTAGACTTTGTTTTAATTGCTTGAGCGATTCTCATCAGTCGTATCGCTGTAAATCTTTATCCACTTGCCGCAACTGCAAACAACGCCATCACACAATGCTTCATTTTGTAAATCGTGGTGATTCAGGCATTCGGTCTGAATCTAAAGCTCCCCCCGCAAACCTGGCTTCCACATCTGGTGGATCCAGTACCATTAATACTGTTGAAAGTCCCGAAACTTCTCTACCGCAGACTTCTTGTCATAGTTCACTTTTGTCATACAATTCAAATGTGTTGTTATCTACCGCTTTAGTTGAGGTATTAGATAAGCACGGTTCTTATCAAACTTTGCGATGTCTGCTAAATTCTGGTAGCATGACATCATTCATTGCGAGCAAGGCTGTAAAACGCCTTGGCTTCCGACCTACGCCCGCTTCGATTCAAGTCAACGGGCTGGGTTCTATGCAGAGTCCCTCTGCTGAGGGCTCTCTTACCCTTTCTCTTCGCTCTATAGTAAAGCGTGAGTGCAATTTTGTTGTTGAGACTATTGATTTACCCCGCATTTGCAATGATATGCCTGTTGCGCCCATTAACATCGCTAATATGACTATCTAACCAATTTGAAACTTGCTGATCCTGGTTTCAATAGCCCAGGTGCTATTGTCCTTTTGTTAGGTGCCGATATATTATCTCAAATTTTGTTGGATGGACGCCTTCTGGGAAAGGAAGGTGTTCCTGATGCTATTAACACTGTGTTTGGTTACATCCTTATGGGTAGAGTGTCTTCGAGTTCTGTTAACTCTCACTCTCAGTCAGTCATAAACCCAACTTCGCTTTTTTGTCAAATTGAAGATGTAGTATCATTAGATGATTCACTCCAAAGGTTCTGGACAATTGAAGACGTTCCTACCGCACTGGTTCAGTCCCCTGATGATCTTATCTGCAAAAAAATATTTTCCGAGGGATGCAGGAGATTGGATTCAAGTAGATTCGTTGTGCCCCTTCCTTTTCGAAATACACTTCCTGCTTTAGATGGAATGTATAATCTCGCCGTACAACGTTTTTACTGTTTAGAAAGACGTCTTCTACAGCAACCAGATCTCTACAAACAATATTGTGATTTTCTCAAAGAGTATTTGGAGCTGGATCATATGGAGTTGGTTCCCTATCCATCAACTACTTCTTCTGATTGTTACTACATACCACATCATTGTGTTTTGAAACCTGATAGTAGCACAACCAAACTTCGTGTAGTGTTTAATGCATCCGCTAAGATACCTCATCGGTTATCTTTGAATGATTGTTTGTTTATCGGTCCCAAATTGCAACAAGACATTATCGCTATTTTGTTGACCTTACAGAATTTAGTTTTGCCTCGCCTGCTTGCTATAGAAAACTTTTCTAGTTGTGAACTTCACGCATTTGGTGATGCTTCTGAGAAAGGTTATGCCGCTGTTGTGTTCGAAACCGCATCTGGATTTCGTCAAAGTTTTTTTGGGTTGTCTAAATCGATAGTTGCCCCTTTGAAAACTTTGTCACTTCCCAGATTGGAACTGTGTGCTTCAGTTATTACCGCTAAGTTGGCTCATTATGTTTATGAGCAATTCAATAGTCGTTTGTTGTTCAAGGTGATTCGTTGCTGGTCAGATTCCACGCTAGTCCTTTCATGGCTTAGTTCTTCCCCGCACCGTTGGAAGACATTTGTCAGCAATCGAGTTGCTTACATTCAGGAAAAAAATCCTTCTTCGCATTGGTTTTACATTCAATTTTGTGATAACCCCGCTGACTTGGGTTCCCGCAGCACTTTGCCATCAGAGTTGTTAGGCAATACACTTTGGTGGAAAGGCCCACAATTGTTGATTACCGCTTGTTTGCCACATGCTTGCTCAGACTCAAGCATGTCACCGCTAGTTATGACTGAAGCCCGTATAGTGGCGCTTCAAGTCACCGCTTCACCAAATTTATTTGATACTTTGTTAGAAGAACATTCTTCTATTAATCGCATTACCCGCATTATAGCTCATATTTGTCGCTTTGTTGATAACGCCCGCAATCCAGACCGTAGGGGCTCTGGATCACTTTTGGCTGCTGAGTTATATCAGGCTCAGCTTCGCATTTTTCGCTATGTTCAAGATCAATATTTTTCTAAAGAGATTTCCCTTCTTCGAGAACGAAAACTTTTGCCCAAATCGCTTCGTAAATTTTCGCCGTTTCTTGATGAACAGGGAACTCTTAGAGTTGATAGTAGATTGGCTAATGCTCCATTGCCGTTTGACACTAAATTTCCCGCACTGCTACCAAGCAAAAGTCGTTTGACTAATCTAATGGTCGAAGATTGTCATGTCACCAATCTTCGCGCAGGAATCCAAACCATTCAATTTCTTTTGCAGCAACGATTTTGGATTCTATCCCCAAAGAAAGTAATTCGTAGTGTTAAAGCTCACTTAAGACGTGTCGTTGGAGATCAAATCCTAACCTACGAAGAACTTTCTACTGTATTTGTGCAGGTCGAAGCAGTTTTAAACTCGCGACCTATAACCCCTTGTAGCAAAGATCCATCGGATCTTACCGGCTTGAGTCCTGGAATGTTTCTTACCATGGAACCTTTAACAGCACCTCCTGAATCTGATTTCTTATCTGTCCCATCTAATCGTCTCAACAGATGGCAGTTACTGAGTCGTTTGCATCAGGCATTCTGGAAACGTTGGTCGCAAGAATATTTACATACTCTTCATCAACGGGGTAAATGGACTGATCCCTCGGAGGTTGTTAAGCCAGGTACTCTTGTTATTTTGAAGCAAGACATTTCACCTCCTTTGAATTGACGTACATCCTGGAGGTGATGGTGTTGTACGCGTTGCTACAGAGAACTGCAAGTGGTACTTTGAAGCGACTTCTTGTAAAGCTTTGTCCACTGCCAGTGGACCCTTAGTTTTGAAATAAGTAGTTCAAGGCTGGCAGAATGGTGCGTTCCCGCAATTTGTTTAGTGTATTGTTTTCAATTTGATTGAATTACTTCATTGATTTTTAAACTTCTGCACCTTTTCTAAAACATTCCGTCGCGCTAATGCTAATTGTAAGTGTTTTTTTGCGTGTAAAATATAGACAGTATTGACATTCGTGTTTCGGATCCCTAGCTGTTAAGACGCTTGGGAGACGGCGCTTATTGTTGTTTTTTGCGTTACGATTTCGCGAGTTAGTAGCTTCGTTCGTAACGACCTCTAAACCGCTTTCATTTTGTTTATTTTGTGTTTACAAAAGCGCATCATTTGTTGTTAAACCCGCATTTTTTTTGTATGCTCAATCAATGAACATTACGTCGCTATTTTTTGTGTAACGTGTTGTCCAGACGAAGCTCTAAGAAACTGTTCCTGCTATTACGGGGGCTAGCCTCTGAAGAAAGAAGACCGAAGAAAACACCAGAGCTTCCGGACATAAAAGGTTAGTGATAACTTTTATTAGGTGATTCGTTTATGTGACGGCACGTGTTTATTGATTGTTCCGCTAAAGGTCCTTCGTCAATTATATGCTTGCATTGAACCAGCATTGAACTAAAACCGCAACATCTAATTCATACATTTTTTTTGGATATTATATGTAATGTGCATCGAAGACATTACAAATGTGTTAACAATTTTTTTTGTGTTACGCGGTGTACCTTCTTCAAGAAAAAACATTCAAACACCTGCGGAATTTTTTTGCAAAAATGGTATTAAAATAATAATGCTAAGTTTCCTACACTATTAATAACTTTGCCCAGAATACATAATCTTTTCATTCATTTGTTGAATTTTTGTACTGTAATATAATGTGTAATTTATTTGTTTGCCCAACGTGCAAAAAATCCTAACAAAATTCAATATAGGTTACTACATTCTTCTAGAATATAGTGTTTTAATTTGTTTATTATGTCTTAATTTCTTAGTTTAAATAATAATAACATATCCAAGAAAGAAATCAATTCCCAACAATTTTATTTATGAACTTCACCTAACCAATGTTTCAACTCAATCTAATTTCAATTGAGCTCTAATCGAAACGTCTAAACTACCAGGTATTGGCATTAAAATGAAGGAAATACAGGTAGACTATATGTAGACTATACACAGAGAATACAAAAATACGTAAAACCTTTAAAAATATAATGTTTTATAGAATATATAAAATAAACATAATTCACGATCATTGCAACAATATTTTCAGATAATAAATTAATAAATATATAACTCACCTTAATGTATGGCCCCATTTTGGTACATACACGTTAAACGCTTTTGAAATTTGATGACTGGGGTCAGACAAGAGAGTTATTTGAAAATTATCTAAGATACTTCTCTCTTTAAATTGTTTTATCCATGTAAGATGTGTAAAGTGAGAATCGACAGAACAGGCAACTATTTCAAAATTAATAGCTCTAAATTCTTCAACTTTCTGATTGAAAGCTACAATTTCTTGTGGGCTCTGAGCATATGGGTGATATGCACTTAAATAAAAATGATAATAAATAGTTATTTCATATACTATTATACATTTGAGATATTTAATGTGAGTGGAACCAAAATGAAACTTATATAGTAGATTATTCATTTAAATATAATAGTACTAAGACTAAATAATAATAGTAATTATCTCAAACCGCTCAATATTGGCATTGTATTTTTGTCTGAGATTTTGCAAACTATTTTCCAATCTACTACATATATTTTCATTTTTAAGTAAAGGTACTGCTTTAATAAATTAATAAATGTTCTAATCAAATATCTAAATATTACAATTAGTCTACATCACAATTTGAGAATGTTCAAAATAGATATAAAGCTTCCAAAAATATGCCCGATAACTTATTGCATCTGGAATGACGCCTACAAAATGTATTTAAACCGTTTTTCAGGGTATAAAAATTGCAAAACCTAGAAATAAATAAAGATGAAAAAATTATTTAGTTTTTCTGTAAAAACCCATAAACTATATTTCTGAAAATTTTTCTTTCACCATTTGTATTTCAAGAGTTTTGGCTACAAATAGGTCTTTGTAGAATTTGGTGGGGAGCTCCTTTATCTTGTTTCTGTTATTCTAATATTTGCTTCTGTTAATTCGATAATATAAAAATACCTCACAGCGTAGGGTGACGCCAGTAGGTCTCGAAAACATGTCCTGGATTCAATGTATAGGTATTTCCTCCCGCTATTGTGGAATCAGCACCATGGTGACAATGCTACCGAGTATAAATAATAACATAGCAGCAATTAGTAATTAAGAATTCCATCACGCAGTTGATTTTAAAAAAGTTAATTAATAACAAAAGACATTTCGATTTCGACAGGGTTACGTGAACTATGACTCTATAAAGTCTACTTGTAATTTTTCAACTCTATTTCGTTGTTGTGTAGTTCCTATTTCCTTCATTAGTTACATGTTATCTGATTGTTTTTGTAGCTTCTCTTAAATGAGGAATAGAGCTAGAGTTATTTTTCGTAATTTTCTTTGTTGCTATGTCAAACAATTCAACATGAATCACTTTCAAACCAGATAATTAACTGTAATCTGCTCATCTGTAGGAAGCAAATCAATCCAAGTTGTAAAGATTTAATTAATCTACGGGTAAATAAATATTTAAAAAATACTTACAAATCTAAGGGATAAAAAAACAGAACCAAATATTTTCCTTTAAAGTCTTCGGAGCTTGTCGTAACAAAATGTTCATTTATGACAGTTATTCCTTGCCAAGAAGGTGCACGTTCTGCAACTATTAAAAAGTTCTGGTGAATTTTTTAAAATAAAGATATTGAATAATGTTAAAATTAACTTTAAAAGAATTATTTATATACTAAAACTATTTTTGCTCACCAAGTTTAAAAAAATATTTCACATTACTGAATGCATTTAAATCACAAGATTGTATCTTTTCTAATTATTAGTAACATATTTGTTATATTCTATTTAAATCATTTAAACAATTAGTTACATATGTAGTTGTAAATAAACACACGACATTCAATTTCGTATAAAGGGAAATAGTTCCTAATTTACAGAATCCACCACTAAGAAATGACCCACCTACTTTGTTTATTGTTTAATTAAGACTTATTAACAATGTTAAATAAAGCAAATAATCCAATAATAGTTAATTTTATTAGTTGACGGTAACGTAAAAGGCATTAAATTATTTTAAATAACGACAATAAATAAATTCAAGAAGGAATAGAGAAACTAATTTTTTAAAACTTATGATGCCCACCATTGGTACTAAGGCATTCGTGTAAGATGGAACTATTTTTCATAATCATTCAAGGTATTAAGAATTTACACTTGACGTACTTTCTAAATAGCCGATAGTTTCCAAATGGCAAGCAATTTCTATTTTTTCATACATCGCCAGCAATGAGAATTTTAGAGACACAATAAGTCACTACAACGAGCAGGGACAAATCTTTTTTTTGGCTTCGGGGTCAGGTTAGCAACTTTATGGCTGACGTAGGTGGTTCATATTCAGGGTGGCAGCTGCCCCCTTGTTAAATTGAAACTGAAACCTACATTCCATTAGTAATTTACAGTTGCCCAAAATTATTATTTCTCATTTTGAATATTTCTTCCCTCATAAATTCTGCCTTCATTTTTTGACTAAAACCATTTCACAAAATTAAATGGATCCAACTTATGTTTAGTTAAAATTAAAAAATATAGAAGCAAGAGAATTTAATTCACTAAGTTAATTGTATATCTGTTCTATGGTTTGAAGAATATCTAAAAAGTGTATAAGAATATTGTAACATACTTAACTTGTGTTTTTAGCGTGCATGTGAGATAAAGGAGGATGAATTCATCAAATCTTCTACATGTTCTTGAAATCACTCTGTTGCGCTCTCATTTACATTTTCCATGTTTTTGTTGTTCTAAATCGCTTTTTTAATATTATCTGTCAAATTCTCAAGACAATTAATTAATTTGTCACACAAGCATATTCTTTTGGATTTAAAGAAGGAAATACTTACGCTTTATATAAACAATGATGACAGATATAAGAAAATTTAAGGAAATGGGGATACATGATTAACTTGTATAATAAGATACACAATGCGGGTTTGCATTTGAACAAACTTATTATTATTTTGGAAACCTTGAATGATTTGTCGTGTTGCATGAAGTTGTTTAAGTAATTATTTGCTAAGACATATGAAAATATTACATTTTAAACATTGTTGAAGCTTTTCTTTAAAAAAATCGCCAAAAAAGAAAGTGATAGGTATAGGGAAATATTAACAAAAGTTTCTTGGAATTTTTCGCAGCTTTCGAAAATATTCAATGTTACCATGGGTTTCTGATAGAATTAGCGCAATGCACGTGAAAATATAATAAATCACGACCGTATGAAAAGTTTTCCTTTTTAGATTGCTACAACTTTTAATAGGAAATTCAATCAGAATCAAAAGGTTAATTCCGATTGAATTTGTACAACATTAATTTCAATTGTGACCTATCGACTTTTATACCAACCTTACTTGTTAAAATTTTGTTTGCCATCTATGGTCACATAATAAACTGAATTATCCGGGATTAATTCTCTGGTGCAAAGTTTTGACACTTTCACAACTGAAACAGTTTCAGTACCATCTACATCCGAATACGTTGTTTTGTGTATCCTGATATCAATCAATCTAGTAGACTTAATCTGAAGACCAAGGTTCAATTGTTGCCCTTCGCCTTATACACCTTTTACATTTCTTGCAGTACTAGTAGGGTGAAAGCGCACCATCTCATAGCAGTTGCAGTAAACATTAAAGACGTGATAAGCTTGCTTTAAGAAGGATGGCCATTGGATGTAATAGTGATAGCATACAGGGGACTTTCACTGATAAACCTCCTGACAGTTGTAGAACTATACTGTTAATATCCTCTGCCACCTTTGAAAGGGTATGTAATAAACGTCCCAGAGTAATGTTGAAAGTACATTTTTGTCTTGATCAAAAAGTTACGCTAAAACAAATAACTTCTTCTTTTTGTTAGGCAGTTATACCTGTTCTTTTATTAGGTTGTGACTTTATTTTGTATTATCACTCCATCTTTTCCGGGGTCGGACCACCTGGTGATTTCTGTCTTGCTATTCTTACTACCACATCGTCTGGCATTCTGCTTATGTGATTGCTCCATTCTCTTTTCCTTTTTAATATCCACTCATTTATTTTCTCTGTCAGTTCTTGTTTCTGCCGTGTATATCAATATTGGTTTTATAGTACCTTTATAAATATTTAGCTTAGTTTCCACTCGAATGTTTAGTTCTCCATATTGAGTTACTGAATTGATTCGACCGGCACTTGATGAAAATTTTGACGACGTAAAATGAATTTTATCTCAGTATTAAAGGAGTTTAGAGCTGTTATGTGTTCCATACACGTAATACTATGTAATCTACTTAATTTTTTTCTTTTACTGCCCGAGCTTAACCATTATCACTTTCGTTAGTGTTTTTGTTGAAATTATTCAACACATTAACCAATTTATTGAATTTAATTTTGGAGGCAGTAATAACAAAACACCTAATTATTAACTACTAAGGCCGTAACATAAAAAATACATACAATTTCTATATAATATTATACTTATAACAAAAATAATGAAATTTGTTCAAATATTAAAGTAACACTTACCACATGTAACTTTATGATTTTCCGTAGAGATGTGTAATCGCTGGCTCTTCCTTGGACGAAGATCAAATTCGTCTAAGGCATCGGTAAATTCAAACTGTTGACTTTTCTCCAATGTTTTGCTAGTAGATTTTCTTTTGTTTGTTTTCATTTTTATAGTATTCGCATCAGCTTTGGTTTTGCCAATGTTGAGCTCAAAAGAGGGAGACGGAAAATCACCTCTATTTTTTTCAAACGTATTATATCTGAATGAAACTTCAAGGTTTTTTTTCGATATATAAGATATATATTTTTTAGACTCTTTTGACTTTTCTTTATATTGAGCTTCTTTCTGGGTATGCCCTAAAACTACTTCTTCAAATAATTCTTTTAAACGAGGAATATTTCTTGATTTACTATGACTAACAATTGAATTTTTTCTTTTAGGTTGTTTTCTTATCCTCATTATAGGTGTGTCTTCTGTTTCTCTTATTACGTCCGTATTTTCGATATATGTGTTTTTAGATTTTCGAATAGAAACATTTTTTAGTTGTTTGCGTTCTTTGTTTTGCCCAATAGTAATTTTATCAAATTTATTGGCGTTGACATCCAGATTTTTAATTTTATAATCACCTGGAGCAATAGATTTCTTATATAGTGAAATTGACTCTGCAACATTTTGCTCATATGTCAGGTCGGGGTCGTAAAGCAATCTCTTTCTTCTATTGAGAATAGTTGAAACCGTGTCATTTAAATCTATGGCTATTCTTTGTATATGATCTGCATTTTCTTCAAGCTCTTTGTTTTCTTGTCTATTTGAAAAGCGATTTAATGCATGGTGAATCCACTGAACGAAATTCAACTAAAGAACTTGTTTGTAGTATGAATGAAAAAGAATCTGAGTTTAATTATGCAATATCAACGAACAGTACATGCTCAAGAGCGGGTTCATCAAATCAAAAAATACGAATCCTGTATGATGTTAAGCTAAAACCAAATGAAATGGGGACAGCTGGCTATAAAATTAAAGGCAACAAAATGAGTAATTTATCATTATTTATCATTATTCCCATTATTTGCAGAAATTTTATTCTCATCAAGGGCATTATGGCTTAGATTTTTACCTATATGTTCACTTCCAAGTTCGTTTTTCTTCTTGAACTGTCTTACCTGAATTTTAGTATCACTGTCAACAATTGTTCGCATTTCCAACTGTTTTTGATCATTACTGTCAAAATTCTGAAGTAGATATTGATGTTCTTCTGAAAATCTTTTCTCGTTGGGTTTATTAGCATCTCCTTTAATCAATTGATCAAAGGCTATTTCAGGATTTATAATAGGTTTCGGACCAGTTTTTGGATTCGGAGGCAGTTCATCATAATAATAGTCTGAATTATTTTCTTCTTGTTCAGGACTGTCACTGCCTTCTTTAGTTATGATTTTTTCTTGACTTTCATCTTCTTCATTTTTAGTTAACTTGCTAAGCTCTCTAAATGCTGTTGATATTTTCTCATTTTTAAATTGTAGTTCCGTTTCATCTCTAAGAAAGTTCTTCAAGTGTACTTTTAATTGTTTTCCTTTGTCATTCCATCTCTGAGATTGTAGCTGTTTTACTGTGCTAGAAGTTTCAATTTTGTCAAATATTTGCTGTTTTGTATTTAGAATTGCAGTTGTCTCTTCATAAGTATCTGCAGTAAGGTTTTCTCGTTTCTCAATTGTTTCATTTTTAGGATGAACATTTTCAGAACTTTCAACTACAGTGTTCGCAACAATCTTAACTATATTTTCGTCAGCTTCAATATTGGCATCTATAGTCTCCTGTTTCTGTTTCCTCGTCTTGTCGTTTTCTTTATTTATTTTTAGGTTAGACTTGACAGCATTATTTTTATAAATACCTTTATTTTCAACGACTTTTACAATATTTTCAGTAATATGAATGTTGGAATTTGAACCAACTATTTTCTGTTTCTTATTCCTCATTCTTTTGTTATGTACTCCTTGTTTTACGTAAGTATTTTTAGCAGTTTTGTCAATTTTTAGTTGTTCAGAAACAACATTTTCGTCATTTTCCCCAGAGTTCAAAGTGTTGTCATTGTCAAAATATGGTATTTTATCACTTTTATCTAGTTGGATGTTGCCAACATTTTCAACAGCACCAAGACTAGTTCGTTGTTTTGAAATATTGCTGTGCATCTTAAATTGTTTTTTTGTTTTACAAATAGGTTGCTCCCCCAATTCCACTTTTTTTGTACTTTCTTGAGCATTCTTTACCCTTAGAACATTTTGCATTGAAATTCTTTAGATTCTAAGTGAATTTCTTTATTTCTTTCTAGATCTCCATTCTGGTCAATATTAAAATTGTGTTCACTGGAACGATGCCGCAAATTGTACCTAACTAAACGAACTTCTATGTCTTTTATAATTATATCCAAACGCTTATTTTTCTTCTCGAAATGCTTATCTTTATCAAAGCTGTAATTTCTAGAACATTCCAAATCGTTATCATCAGTATTCTTTATTACTTCGACTTGTTTATTTGACGTTGTTTTGTCTTTAAACTTTTTCATAAAGCGGTCTTTTACAATAGTGGGGTTTCGTTCATTATTAGAAATTACGGTAGTTTCTTTTGAATCCTTTAAATTACTCATTTTGTTGCCTTTAATTTTATAGCCAGCTGTCCCCATTTCATTTGGTTTTAGCTTAACATCATACAGGATTCGTATTTTTTGATTTGATGAACCCGCTCTTGAGCATGTACTGTTCGTTGATATTGCATAATTAAACTCAGATTCTTCTTCATTCATACTACAAACAAGTTCTTTAGTTGAATTTCGTTCAGTGGATTCACCATGCATTAAATCGCTTTTCAAATCATTGTTTGGTAACTTGATTTTCGCGATTATAATATTTAACTCCTTCTTTTCAGTTTTGTTTTCAACTTTATCTAGCAACTTCATATTATTATCTAACTCTGTAATACATTTAGATCGATCCTCACTGACAACAGATTCATAAGGTGTTTCGTCTTTTCCACCGATTTCAATGTTAATGTTTTCATTACTTGTATTGTTTTTTTCATTTATTCTTTTCTTAATTAGTTTAGATTTTCTTGACCGTTTAAATTTATTTGACGATTTAGTTATAGCTTCGCCATTTTCTTGTGAGCTAGAATCATTATCATTCTGTAGTTCCGAGGATTTTGGCATCTGGGGCCGACTACATTTCAACAATTTTTTATTTATCACGTCTTTAACGTCAGTAGTACTTTGGAAATTTGTTCTTTTACATTAGTTATTTCTATTTTTTCGATTCCATCAGTATTTAACCCCTTTAAAATATTGCCGCTATTAATTTCGATTTTGTTTTCAGCTTTATCCATATTTTGGACTGATGATTCCATATTCTTCACATCTGAAGTAAGTTTGAATCCATCTGCAGTCTCAACTTCTTGAAGCGTTTGGTCTTTTTCACCTATTTCAATATTTTTACTCTCATTATATTTATTTACCACCTTACCCATATTTTCATTTTCAATTGATTTACTCTCAGTCAATTGTTCAAAAGATTCAATTGTTTGAGCTTGACTACTTTTCACAAACAATTTAATCACTACTTTCTCGCCGACATCAGTATTGTGGAAATTTTGATCTTCCGCATGGAAACTAGTGTCTACAATTTCTAACGATTTTAATTTTTCTGGATGGCCATCAAATTTATCGGGTGAGTATAAGCTATCTTGTACATTCTCATTGAATATAGAATGTTTAGCTACTGTTTTAGTACAATTTCTGTTTTCAGGGATATTTATTAAACCTGCATCTTGAGTATTATCCGAATCCTGACAATCAGGCGAGTTTCTTGTTGGACCAAAATGCCCTAAACTCTCAATATTTGATGGATATTTAACGGCAGAGTACTTAACAAATGTTTTGCTAACTGCCCCCTGTACATTGTCAGCTAAGTCCTGAACATTCTCTGTAAATTTCTGAGAAGCAGTATCAAACTGATCGTTGGTCTCAAAAGCTTTGTTAAAATCATCTTCGGCAGTAAAAAAATCTTGCACACAAGACTGTTTATTAATTTCAGTAGAGGTGTTTAAAAAAGGTTCAGCTTGATGCAATAATTTAATATTCTCCCTTGAACATCGGTCTGATAAAGATCTTATATTCTCAATATCTCTTTCAACACCTGACAATTCGCTGCTTATTGAAGAATGCAATGATATAATTTCTTCGCTCTTTGTTGTATTTGATTTTGCAGAAAAAACATCCAAGACAGAGCCCTAAAAATACAAACTGTCAGAAAACAATTTAATCAAAGACAAAAAATATATAACATATTTCTAAGAGTATAACAATGTTTTACAAGAATTCACTATTACTATAGGAAGTAATGCATAAAGCTCTAGCTCCTTTGTTTTTGATTTTATAAAAAAAGTGTAAATATCAAAATTGAAGGGAATTGTTTGCGTGACAGCTCTCGTTTTCGAGATATGACACAAACTTATCTTTTTTTGAATGGAAACCATAGTTGGCTATGGCCTCAAAAAATCGGACATATTTAGAGCTTTTCAACGATATAATACTCGACATAGTTATTCATAAAAATAACGGAGTTATGGATGCTTTTCTCTCTTATTTTCACTTTTAACGTAGGTAGCCATGAAATAGATTGATTTATTAATAACTATTCCAAAAAAACATTGAACGATTTTTTTATTAGGTATATCAGATATAACGAAAAAACTAAGTAAGTAGGTACTTACTAAAAATTTAAGAAATTAAAGTACATAATAATGGTTACAATTTATGTTCGAAAAGTCCACCATTGTTATTTAGACAAAAATTGCATCTTTTTAAGATTGACATTACCGCTTTCCTCACAGACCGCCTATCAATTTCTTCAATTGCTGGTAATACCGCCTCCCTTAGGTCAATAACTGTCTCATACTTTCTTTTGTATACTTTGTTTTTTAGCACACCCCATAAATAGAAGTCTATAACTGCGAAATCGGGAGACCGGGGTGGCCATTTGCGTGGGCCATTTCTTCATATCCAAGAGTTTGGATAGATATTATCTAAGTGTTGTCTTACTAATAACGAGTTATGAGCAGGTGCTCCATCATGTTCGAACCATTCAATTTCTAAACGAGTTCTCAAATTCAAATTATGTCTTAAAAAGTGTATTGCAAGAAATTCAAGTAGCGCTCCCCAGTAAACCAAATTTTATCTGGGGTCGTCTAGTAAGCCATGACTTTTTACAAACATCCGAAAGTGTCATTAAATTGGGCCAGTAAAACTGCAAATCTGTCTCAATTTAACCATTGCTCTATCTCCGCTAGTTTCCGAGATCCCCATACTGATCATCAAAAAAAATTCACCCTGTATAACGTTTTTTAAACATTTAACTATAACCCTGATCCCCTCTATATTTCAACTATCTTATCTATGCTACTGCTTATGGACTACGCTAAATAAGAATTTTTCTGACATTTTTACCACCCTGGAAAATATAATTTGTCTTCACCTTATATGTCAACCACCCATTATATGCAACTTTTTTTAAACTTTAAACTATTCCTCTACTTCACCCTCTATTTCAACCACTTAGTATGTACAACTACTTATCGCCCCCCGGTATAACATTTTTTGTACCACCCTGTATAAATATCAATCCATCAGTTCCCAATAAATTTCACCAAAACTGCAATTGCTTATGGGGCAATCTATGTAACAATTTTTCAAATATCCTATCTGTGAAACCAATTATGAGCTACGCTATTGACTCTCCTTCATTTGCAACTTTTTCTAACGTTGTTTGAAACACACTGTGTAATGATAACTTCACTTTGCCCCATTATTCAGGTACTCCAAAATTTTTCTGATTTTTTTACCCACACTGTATAATTATTGTCCTACTCCACGCAAAATTTCAACAACCTTGTACATAGAGCTACTTATGGGCCGATCTATATAACATTTTTTTCATTTTTTTTTTCTATCCGATATATAAAACAGGTTGTAGATCATAACATTTTTATAATATTTTTTAAACCCACCTGTAGATATAGCAGTAATTATACTCTGCTACATATCTTAATCACCCTGTATAAACAACTGCTTCTAACATTTTTTTTCAACCCATTTCATAACTATAATAATAGCTCAAGAAAATTCAAATATATTAACTGCTTACATAACATATTTTTTATCCACCCTGTATAAATCTAATTCTATTTTACCCTCATCTCACCCACATTGTATATGCAAGTACTTATGACCCTAACAATATAACATTTTGTTATCCGCTCTTATAAATATAATTCAAGTCCACCCGTTTTTCAACCATCTGGTATATACAACTGTTTATGATCCACTGAATATATTTTGTGGAATCACCCCGTATAACTTCCCCATTATTTAAACCACATTGTATATATGCAACTACTTACAGGCCACCTAATATACCTTTTTTGTCAAGATTTTTTAAATCCATTTAATTCGAACTATCCTATATCTGGAACACCCTGTAAAATTATTAAAATTACACGTGATACATTGGCATATTCCGAATTTTGAATAAAAGCTAAGCTGGTGCAAGTGACTAAAATTTGGTGCTTGCGGTGGAACCAATTGACTAATTGTGTATGTGTTACCGAACATGGTAGGAGATTTTCCCCTATATCTACCGTTTCTGTCAATGTAGGTAGATAAAATGTATACCAGATTTTAAGTCCACCTATAAGCTTTGCAACAAAAAAAGATTGAGCAAAATAAGTTCAGTAGTTCTTACGTGATGAGGTAACAAACAAACAAACAAACAAACAAATAAACAAACAAACAAATAGACAAGTACAATTTTATAATAGTATATAGATATAGATAATAGATACAAAACATATTTCGGTCCCGTAAAGGTCGAAAATGAAATAGGGAAAATGTGCATAAATAAATGATTTATTATACTTATCTTACTTGGCTTAATGCATATATTTTTCCCTTATTTAATTTACGTTTGATTATTTAATACGTAAATTATAAACTTTTTAGGGTTCCGTATATACAATATACGGATACCCCTATAATATCACTACGGATTTCAGCCCCTGTCACATAACAGCAATTTTCTTCTAAACTACTGGACGGAAGAGGTTGAAA
The DNA here is from genome assembly GCA_034190945.1 of Octodonta nipae. NCBI lineage: Eukaryota > Metazoa > Arthropoda > Insecta > Coleoptera > Chrysomelidae > Octodonta > Octodonta nipae. The sequence continues at coordinate 166,828,183 of CM067216.1, read as the reverse complement.
TGTGGTATCAATGTATAGTTTGGTAACCCGATCGGGAGTACATGTCATAAAAAAATAAATTTTGATTTTGGGGGTACTTCTGGGGGAAAAACTAAAAAAATCGACCGTCCCCCCCTGATCCCCGAAACTAATGAGCCTAAAATTTTGAAAAAAAGGAAATATAGAACGTTGCCCAAACTTTACAGGAAAAATAAGGAGAAACCATTAATATTAATTCTGGGGAGAAAATTATAGAATAAATGAAAATTTAAAAATACATTTTTTTCAAACATCAAATGAAAGGTCCCATTCTGAGGAACACTAATATATTTTTTTCATATTTAAAAAAAATGGTAAAAAAAGATATTAATGAAAATATACCAAAATTTACCCCCCCCCCCCTTATCTCCGAAACTACAAAACGTATAGAGGTCTGACCTGAAGTTTACTGGAAAAAATAAGAAGAAATCTCTACTTTTAATTTTGAGGGGCAAATTACAGAATTAAATGGAAAATATAAAATTAAAATTGTTTCTAACCCATCATGTTATATATCAAATAAAAGGGCTCATTATGACGAAAAGAAATATATTTTTTTCATAATTTTAAAATAAATAAATTAAAAGATATTAACAAAAATATAAAAAAAATTACCCATTCCCCACCCCTTAACTCCGAAACCATAAGCTGTAAAATTTTGAAAAAAAATAGACATGTAGCCCCTTACCTGAACTTTACTGTAAAAATAAGGAGAAACCCCTAATATTCATTTTGGGGGACAAATTATAGAATTAAATGGAAAATAAAAAATTATAATTGTTTCTAACGGATCATGTAATATATCAAATCACAGGGCTCATTATGACGAATACATATATATATATATATATATATATATATATATATATATATATATATATATAGTAGTGGAAAAAATTAAAGGATCAAAAAATAATTCCAAATTTTTTGACGTTTTTCAATTAGCTGTATTTCCCTTGAAAATGGTCGCCCTGGAGTTAAAAAAAAAGGATTTTAAAGCTTGAAGTTTCTAGTTTTGAGATCTTATGAGAAAAAAAAATTTCAAGCAACGTGTACCGCTCAATCCTAACGAATATCATAACAAAAAAAATTCAATTTTTTTTTGGTTTTCTTTTTTGGTGTACGAACTTGAATTTTTTTCTTTTCAATCAACCACTACATTGATAGAATAATTTGTTCATTCAGCTTTAAATTTCTGTTTTGCAAAGTTCAATACGACCACTTCTCGCTGAGATATCGAACTTTGAGTGGAAAAGGATCTTTTTGTCTTTAACGATCAATACCTCAGCAACCCCCGATCGCACATGAAAATTAAGTAAGGTGTTGTAATCTTGAATAAATTTCCCACAGAAATCAGCTAGGGTTTTTTGAAAGTTTTTATTTTTTTTATTCTTTACATTAATTTGAAAAATCTAGGTAAAAAGCACGTTTGATGGCTTTTGGGATCACCAGCCGCTAAATTGAAAATATCCAGAAAACCAGTAATGTTAAGTGTGCCTTTTACAGTTCAATATGCCAACAAAAACCCTACAATGTTTCGTATAAATCCATCGAGCCGTTTTTTTGTTTTCTTCGATCGAATTTTTGAATACCTTGAAAAGTTGATTTTGATTTTAAATGATCATAACTTTAACAAAATGCAAAAAACTATATTTTTTCTGTTTTTTTATACAATATAATTCATAAATCTATTTAAGAAGAAAACAAAAGAGAAATTGAAAAAAATTTTTTTGGAAAATTTGGAAAAATTTTTTTTTTAACAAATTAGTATTCTTTTTTTAATGACCCAAAGCGTACCCCGTGAAGGTTGCCCGATCGGATTTACGCTTCTTTTGTGTGCGTTTGTGTATTTGAGTGTTTGTGTGTATGTGTATGTATGTTCGTCTGCCCGTTCGTCAGATATATTAATAACGGGTATTGCCACCCCTGTTCTCAATAACGGCTGCTAAGCGTTCAGTCATATTGATGCAGCGGGCAATCTGAGGTTGAGGAATGGTGTTCCAAATTTGCAGAAGTGCACGCTCTAATGTGGCCAAGTTCTGCACATTTGGATACGCCCTGCGCAAACGACGACCCATTATGTCCCAAACATGCTCGATGGGATTGAGGTCTGGACTCATTGGTGGATGCCGCAGCAAAGTGATGTCATGGCGTTCCAAAAAGCGTCTGGTGATGTTGGCTGTGTGTGGGCGTGGGTTATCTTGCATTAGAATAAACTCCCTCTGACGTTGCCGTCTACGCAGTACAATTGGTCTCAAAATTTGGTCAATATAGCGCTGAGCTGTTAAGTTATCGCGCATAATCACCAGAGGTGTTCTCCAATCTCGCGAAACGCCGCCCCAGACCATGACTGACCCACCACCATAGGCGACAGTCGGACGAACAAAGTCCTGGCGAAAACGTTCACCACGACGGCGTCAAACAAGCGGACGTCGGTCGCTCCCATGTAAGTTGAACCTGGATTCGTCAGTGAATAAAACATTTCTCCATTGTCTCAATGTCCAAGCCCGATGTGCGTTGGCATACGCTAAACGTTCTCGGCGATGTCTCGCTGTCAACATGGGTACACGATTAGGATGTGGTGCATTTAACCCATTTTCGCGGAGACGGTTGATGACTGTACGGGAAGAAATGTTTCGTACTTGTCGCTGTTGTACCCGATTTGCAAAATTTCTCGCCACAATGCTGTGTTTGATCTGTGGCCACAATGTTCGCACTGATGAAAGGCTCACGTCGAACGTGTCGGACAACTGCTCGATCATCTCGAGCAGTCGTGACACGATGGCGTCCTTGTCCAGTACGACGAATGTGTTGGTTCGTCTCCCGGTATCGTGCATACGTTCGAGATAGGACGGATTGACTAACACCCATCCGGATGGCAACATCACGTTGACTGCAACCTTCTTCGAGCAGAGTAATCAAACGAGCAACCTCTAGCTCTGATAAATACCTTCTAACCATGATCGGAAAGCAACTTGTTTTTTTTGCAAATTTATGAAATTTTTTGTAACGCAGAGGAGTGGTTTTGAAAAAACCAGTTTTTTAGCATTTTAAGAGTTCACGAACACTAACGATAATAAATTTGTGAAAAGCGTCTAGATCGAGTTCAAAATTCTATTGGGTATATCAACTTTGTTTGAAATTTAATTAAAATTTTAAATCAGTCGAAGTTTAAAAATCAAGAAAATCAATGGAATGCAATAACAGAATCGTGTTATACATTTTTTGGAGTCATTAAAAAAAATTTCAAATTTCTTCCATTTTTTTTATTTTTTTTTTGGTCATTAAAAAAGAATACAAATTTGTTAAATTTTTTTTTAAATTTTCCAAAAATTTTTTTTTCCAATTTCTCTTTTGTTTTCCCATAATCTTAAACAGATTTATAAATGATATTGTATAAGAAACAGAAAAAATATAGTTTTTTGCATTTTGCTAAAGTTATGATCATTTAAAATCAAAATCATCAACTTTTCAAGGTTTTCAAAAATTCGATCGAAGAAAACAAAAAAAACAGCTCGATGGATTTAAACGAAACTTTGTACGGTTTTTGTTGGCATATTGAACTGTAAAAGGCACACTTAACATTACTGGTTTTCTTGATATTTCCAATTTAGCGCCTGATGATCCCAAAAGCCAACAAAAGTGCTTATTTTCTTGATTTTTCAAATTACTGTAAAAAATATTTTTTTTTTTTTTCAAAAAACCGTTGCTGATTTTTATGGAGTGTTTGTTCAAGATCTCAGAACCTTTCTTACTCTTCTTGTGCGATCAACAGTTGCTGAAATATTGATGGTTAAACACAAAAAGATCCTTTTCCATTCAAAGTTCGATATCTTAGCGACAACTGGTCGTATTGAACTTTAAAAAAAAACAATTTAAAGCTGAATAAACAACTTATCCGATCAATAGAGTGATTTATTTCGAAAAAATTTTACATGTTCATAGACCAAAAAAGAACATAGAAAAAATTTTGAAAAAAAATTCTTATGGTATTCGTTAGGATTGAGCGATACACGTTTGCTTGAAAAAAATTTTCATCATCAGGTCTCAAAACCAGAAACTTCAAGCTTTAAAATACTTTTTTTTTTAAAGTCCGGTACGACCATTTTCAGGCGAAAACCAAACACTTGAATAACGTCAAAAAATTTGGAATTATTTTTGATCCTTTAATTTTTTCCACTAGTGTATATATATTTGTATTTTTTTAAAATGAATATTTTAAAATATATTTAAAAAAATTACCCATTCCCCCTTTATTCCCTAAACTATAAGACCTAATTTTTTTTGTTTACAGGAAAAATACATTATGTGAATTACAAATAAATCATATTTTTAAATCATTTGTTTAAATGATATTAACAAAAATATTAAACAAATTTTGAAAAATATATTTTATTTGGATTTTTAAATAATTTGAATAACAGATTTAATAATTCATAATTTAAAACTTGATATATTTTGTCATTTATCTTCCAATCTACAGAGTCTCAAAATTCAGATAGTAGGATATAGAAGGCTTCCCTTTAAGTTTATTAGGAAAATAAAAATAATGTTAATTTTTGGGGGCCAAATTAGAAAAATAAATACATATATATTCTTATAAAAATCAAGCGAATCCTGAAGCAGATAAAATATAAAGTCAATGTGTGGAAAATCAAAGTGTATATTTTTTATAAATTTAAAACGCTTCCTTTAAAAGATATTAGGGTAAATATAAGAAAATGCACTCATTCCCGGGTTGTCTGAAACTGGAATATTAGAATCTTGAAGCTGGTACGGAACCCTTAGTATGCGAGTCCAACTCGCACTTGACCAAATTATTTAGTAGTTATTTATATAGTATCTACTCTGTGATCATTAGAATTGTATTTAATTTTTAGGAATTTGAGTTTCTCATTTTATATACATGAAAAAATTGCATATGAATGCCTGTCAATTTTGGGCTATTCAAATCATCATCCCCGGGCCGGACAGTGGTAACCCTACTCAGAAATCATAATAATATAAGAAAAATAAAGTTGGTAAAATTGAAGATATAATTAACAATTATCAATTACATAAGTTTAAATTTCACAATTAATATCGAAATTTTTTTTTAATATTTAGTTTCAGTTTCAAGTAGAATTATGAAGTTAAAAACAATAAAAGGTGCTCATTAAGTACAAATTAATTACCGACCTATATAGTATATTTTTGAAGTCAGTGCCAAATAAACCTAAAATCTTGCATTGCTTACATTATATACTACTTCATTAAAATTGATTTTTGCTTGGCACCGACGTCAAAAATATACTATATAGATAGCTAATTAATTTGTAAAGAATGACCACCTTTTATTGTTTAAATTTTTTTACTTTGTTTGTAGATAACTAACAACAGTTAATGTGGAATTTATTGTCTAGTTCATGTTTTGTTTATTATTTTCAACTTTTTAATTCTACTTGGAAGTCGGTTAATATTTTTCTAAAAAATGTTTTATTTTCAACTTGTTAGTTTTTTTAAGTCCGTTAATTTTTTGAATTTTTTTCTTTTCAGCTTTTTAGTTCTATTTTGAAATCCCGTAGTTTCCATTCTTTATTTTTTTATTTTGTATCTACAACCCTAATAGACCAAGAACAGGTAACATGAAAAGCTCACTTATACATTTTCTTTAAAATTGACAGGTAACAAAATTTATTTGTTAGGAGTTGACTTAACAAGTCATAAAAAATTATATAATTAATAATTATTGCTTTTATTTCTTTACTTTATGGTTTTGTTTGCTATACTAAACACTCTGTATATAATCACACCAAGTAGCAGATTTTAGAACCTGATATGAAAATTTCGCACCGAGTAGCAGTTTTTAGAGCCTGACATTTAAATTCATAGTAAACAAAATGAGCTTGGTACTCGTTCATCTAAAGAGCCGAAAATATGTTTAATATAATTAATTATGCTATACTATACTACTTATATGTTTGCGATGTTCATAGAAAACTTTCAATTTCCATGTCTACAGTTCCACTATTACGTTGGAATTAAAATATTTATGAGGAAATATCAATGTATTTTGGCTTTGTTGGCAAATTTCTGATAAAGTACGGTCATGTTTTTATTTACACTTCAGGTTTTGAATTTATTTAAAAACTCAGTAGAACTCCCTATAATTTATTTCCACTAATTTAATTTATATTCTCACAACTATTCAGTTTATTTTGGATACCGAAAGGACCCCCCACAAATCTATCTTATGGTTTTGGGTTCCCTCTCAAATTGGCTGCAATATTGTACTTCATGACGTCCCGATCAAAAGCTAACATAGGCACAAAGTCTAAAAATTGACAGTTTTTGAGATATCAGGGTCATAATGAACAAAAATAGACAATTTTCGGACTATCCAAGATTCATATTAACTTGAAAAGTATGAACTACTCTAAAAAAAATTAATAATAAAAATTATGTGTAATTAAGTCATAGGTTAGGGAGTGGAACCTTTGATCATTACCTTGCAAGGTCATTTCAAGGTCAAACTTATTTTCAAGATAAGTTTGTGAAATTTTTTATAACAATAGGAAATAACGAACTTAGGAATCAGCCGATGTGCAACTCGTGATAAGATAACTAAACGGATGCAGTCCGTTGTTGACCTAAATCCGAATTTGCGCTCCCATCTCGGCAGTTGTCCCTTACCAACTTCAAGACGCGTGAGCTTTCATTCTAGTTGAAAGAGTCAATCGGTAGCCCCTTTCAGTATATCATTCTCCTGAAACCACTCATTCAATCATTTCTTCTTCATTTTTTAATTGATTCAGCACTATCGGTGCATCGACCGAAAATCGCTTTCGAGATAAAAAGTCTCGAGTTTCTGCTATTTTTCTAGGAGTTCGCAGAATATAAAGTCAATTGACTTATTGTAAGACATCTAATAACGCTTTCATAAAATACTTACAATCCGGTATGTACGTGTAAATCTGGTGCTCGAACACTAGGTTCCTGTGCACATACAGCTAGTGTTCTTTGGTTTTTAGAATTTACACGGCACGAAAATATCGGGTATCCAGATACTTTACTCAGAACAATTAAAGATGCTGGTAATAGACTAGCACAACAGAACCCTAACAACTAACAGATCCGTTAATCGTTTATTCAGTAGCTATAAACTCGTTCCTACATCTTAGATCAAAGGTCTTTATTAACTGTTCTCTTTTCATAGTTAATCCGAATAAATGTTTTGCACCTATTCACTGCATATTAATTTGATCTGGAAGTAGGCTCGTTTTCCTAGCTACATTTATTTGACCAATCACCTTAACTAGATGAAAATATTCAATTTTGTGGACATCGTTTTGCGTTCCCTTGTAGAAACCTCTTGCAGTCATTTTATGTCTCCTAAGGCGTTTATTATGACGCTGATATCTCAAAAATTGTCCAGTTTTATATTGTGTGCTTTTGGTAACTTTGGTCATGATATCATAAAGTATAACATACCAAAATGTATTTATAATTGTTATAAATATTTAGATGTGTTATATATTTATAATTTGCAATAGGATGTAAATTACTGATTTATTTTTGTAATACTAAATAACTGTAATGACAATAATAATATAGTCTAAAAATGGCATTCAAAATCGTTTAACGTGTTATGTTATTGATCAATAATTTTCTCTTCACATTAATGGTCGTTGTAAATGCGAATGCAAACCAATCTGAATTTGCTAGAAGACATGAGGAGGGATTTAAAATGTATGATTTTTAATTAAAATATTTTGGAAGAAATTAATATTTTATATCTTAAATGTCGTAACTCAAGAATGTAACCGTGACATTTTCGTTCAGCGAAATATTTTTGTTTTTCATAGGCTAGTTCATAGCTTATAATTAGTCAACCGACCCTATATAATTTCTGCAAAAGTCTTAGAATAATAGCAGGAACTTCATAGACCTACCTATGCTGCAAAATCAATTAGAAAATGGAGAAGAAATGATGAATGATAGGTTTCAGGAGAATGATATACTTATTTCCCCGACTTGACCATACAATGTATGGTATCACACTCCCTCTAAGGCACGCTATGAGTGCCTTTAGGGGAAAATTCACTAAACCCCAGATATCCTAGATATCAAAAGGGTTTAGCTCTGTGGGAGCCCTTGCCATGTTTTCAGGCACGTGGTTGAAGTCGTGGCGGCAGTTTTCCATGAATTTCCTGACCGTCCGGGCTGTGCCTAACAAGACGGCTTTTTACATTTGTTTGTAAAGATGTTCGTCCAGACCGAGGTATTTTAAATTGTTTAATAGATGTTTTGGGACTAGTCCTGCCGTTGACATAATAATTGGTACAGTTCGTGTGTTGTTCATGTCCCACTGAGTCTTTATTTGAAATTCCAAATCTCTATATTTGGTTATTTTCTCAGCTTGCTTGATATTTATATTATTGTTGTTAGGAATTGCTATGTCAATTAAAGTTGTTTTCCGAGAGACTTTATCTACCAAAACTATATATGGTCTATTGTGAGCAACTGTCCGATCGGTCAGTATCGTGCGGTCCCAGTACAGCTCAGCTTGTAGTTGTTATTTTCTAAAACAGATTCTGGTTTGTATTTATAGTATGGTAATCTTACCGACTGTGATAATTCAAGTTTCAGTGCTAGTTCCTGGTGAAGTATTTTTGCCACAGCATCGTGTCGTTCTTTGTATTCAGTTGCAGCGAACGCTTGACAACCTCCTGTGATATGCTGGATAGATTCAGATGTTTGGCAACCGTACCTGCGTCTGTCATTGTTAATAGAAGGATCTTTAACGATGTACTTTAGGTAGTTCTTAGTTGGAATTACTTGATCTTGGATTGCCAATATAAAGCCTTCCGTTTCAGGAAACATATGACCAGAGATCAACCAGTAGTTCGACTCTGCACTGTCGACATAATCTTGGTTGACGGCATTTATATGTCTCCCATGAAGGGGCTTCTCTTTCCATTTCAGCAGATTCTGATCTGTGGTCTGGTGGTGTAATTGGACATGCTGTTGTGTCAGTCGCAGTGGTGTTGAGTCATCAACCAGGCACATGACTCTGTGTAGATCAGAAAATTCTGCGAGTTTCTGGAAATGACTACGCAAAATGGAAATTTGTTGATCTAATAGTTTGCTTAGATCTGTCAATCCTCTTCCTCCTTCATACCGTGGCACAGTTGTACGTTCGACAGAGCTCTTTGGGTGGTGATTTTGTGCTTTTGTTAGTAAAACTCGAACTTTTCGTTGTAATTGTTCAATGTCAGTCTTGCACCAATTAACTATACCGAAAGAGTAACTGAGCACTGAACACGCATAGGTGTTAATAGCCTGAAACAGATTTTTACTGTTTAATTTAGTTTTCAACAGTTGCCTTACCCTTCTATAAAACTCTGCTCTTAGGTCCTTTTTCATAGTCATGTGATCAATACGTTGAGCCTGCTTTATTCCAAGGTATTTATACGTATAACCTTCCCCCATAGTTTCAATTGAGGTGCCATCTCCCATTTCGAAGTGCCCTTGCTGTATTTTGCCTTTAACTATATTAATAATTCGGCATTTGTCTACGCCAAATTTCATAGGGATGACACTAGAAAACCCTTCTACTATTTTAAGCATATCATGCAGCTGTTGTTTCGTAGCTGCCATCAACTTTAAGTCGTCCATGTATAACAAATGGTTTATCTTTAATGCTTGTACGTTGTTGTGTTTAAGACTGAACCCAATACTTATTCCGACTTGACCATACAATGTATGGCATCACACTCCCTCTAAGGCACTCTATGAGTGTCTTAAGGGGAAAATTCACTAAACCCCAGATATCCTAGATATCAAAAGGGTTTAGCTCTGTGGGAGCCCTTGCCAGGTTTTCAGGCCCGTGGTTGGAGTCGTGACGGCAGTTTCCCATGAATTTCCTGACCGTCCGGGATGTCCCTAACAGGACGGCTTTTTGCATTTGTTTGTAAAGATGTTCGTCCAAACATAGGTATTTTAAATTGTTTAATAGATGTTTTGGGACTAGTCCTGTCGTTGACATAACAATTGGTACAGTTCGTGTGTTGTTCATGTCCCACTGAGTCATTATTTGAAATTCCAAATCTCTATATTTGGTTATTTTCTCAGCCTGCTTGACATTTATATTATTGTTATTAGGAATTGCTATGTCAATTAAAGTTGTTTTCCGAGCGACTTTGTCTACCAAAACTATATCTGGTCTATTGTGAGCAACAGTCCGATCTGTCAGTATCGTGCGGTCCCACTACCGCTCGTAGTTGTTATTTTCTAAAACAGATTCTGGTTTGTATTTATGTATGGTAATTTTACAACTGTGATAGTTCAAATTTCAGTGCTAGTTCCTGGTGCAGTATTTTAGCCACAGCATTGTGTCGTTCTTTGTATTCAGTGGCCGCGAACGCTTCACAACCTCCTGTGATATGCTGGATAGATTCAGATGTTTGGCAACCGTACCTGCATCTATCGTTGTTAATGGAAGGGTCTTTAACGATGTACTTTAGGTAGTTCTTAGTTGGAATTACTTGATCTTGGATTGCCAATATAAAGCCTTCCGTTTCAGGGAACATATGACCAGAGATCAACCAGTAGTTCGACGCTGCACTGTCGACATAATCTTGGTTGATGTCATTTATATGTCTTCCATGAAGGGGCTTCTCTTTCCATTTAAGCAGTATCTGATCTGTGGTCTGGTGGTGTAATTGGACATGTGGTTGTGTCAGTCGCAGTGGTGTTGAGTCATCAACCTGGCACATGACTCTATGTAGATCAGAAAATTCGGCGAGTTTCTGGAAATGACTACGCAAAATAGAAATTTGTTGATCTAATAGTTTACTTAGATCTGTCAATCCTCTTCCTCCTTCATACCGTGGCAAAGTTGTACGTTCGACAGAGCTCTTTGGATGGTGATTTAGAGCTTTTGTTAGTAAAACTCGAACTTTTCGTTGTAATTGTTCAATGTCAGTCTTGCACCAATTAACTATACCGAAAGAGTAACTGAGCACTGAACACGCATAGGTGTTAATAGCCTGAAACAGATTTTTACTGTTTAGTTTGGTTTTCAACAGTCGTCTTACCCTTCTATAAAACTCTGCTGTTAGGTCCTTTTTCATAGTCATGTGATCAATACGTTGAGCCTGCTTTATTCCAAGGTATTTATAAGTATGACCTTCCCCCATAGATTCAATTGAGGTGCCATCTCCCATTTCGAAGTGCCCCTGCTGTATTTTGCCTTTAACTATATTAATAATTCGGCATTTGTCTAGGCCAAATTTCATATGGATGTCACTAGAGAACCCTTCTACTATTTTAAGCATATCATGCAGCTGTTGTTTTGTAGCTGCCATCAACTTTAAGTCGTCCATGTATAACAAATGGTTTATCTTTAATGCTTGTACGTTGTTGTGTTTGAGACTGAACCCAAAATTAGTTGAGTTCAGTTTGTTCAGAAAGATTTTGGTTTGCCAGGTAGTCATGACATATTCTAAAAAGTTAACAATACAATTATTTACTTTATAGAGTTTCAGCACCTGAATGAGCCAATCATGTGGAACTGAATCAAAGGCCTTTTTGTAGTCCACATATGCCATGTAGAGATTTCGTCGTTTGGCGTGGGCTTGATTGCAGACAACGGAATCAATTATTAGTTGTTCTTTGCATCCCATCGAGTTTTTCGCGCATCCCTTTTGTTGTTCGGTAATTATGTTGTTTAGCTCACAATGTCTGAAAAGGCGATGATTAATGCACGCCGTTATAAGTTTGTATAAGGTTGGGAGGCAAGTGATTGGTCTGTACTTTGCTGGGTCCTGTGTACATGGGTTATCCTTTGGTAACAGGTATGTAGCACCATGTGTAAGGAAACTAGGCATCTTGTGTGGATGGATAATTATGTCATTAATGAGTACTGTTGATTTATCGTGGGTGGCGTAAAGTTTCTTTATCCAGTAATTCTGCACACCATCTGGTCCTGGTGCTTTCCAGTTATGGTGGTGTTTCATTATGTTGGACGTGTCTTCCGTTGTAAATGGTTGGTGTTGCATCTTATCACAATTCTGAAATTCAGCCTCCTCCTCCTTAATCCAGCTCGCTCTGGAGTTATGGGAAACTATTGTGGAAAGTTGTGTTTTCCAGAACTGATCGATCGCCGTTTTACTGGGATAACTAGGGGTTTCATTATTATTGGTGTTGTTGAGTTTTCTATAAAACCCTTTTTCTGATTTTCGGCATAGTGCGTTGTCTAGTTTCCGTTGGTTACTGGTTTTGTACCTTCTCAATCGACTTGTGTATACGGAAAGCTTTTGTCGTAGACTATCCAGACACTGCTGAGATGTGATGTTTTCTCCATCCCACTGGGAGTGTATTCGGTTATTGTCCATGATCGTCTTTACAAGTCTTTCTATTCTGTTGTTTCTGACCCCTCGTTGGTACTCGGTCAGTCTTCCAATATCTTTCCGAAGAGAATTAATTTTCCCTTCTAGCCTTCTTTGCCAAGGTGGTATTCGAGGTGTTTGTCTAAATTGGGGAGGGTCTTGCTTTGGTCTTATTGCGACCCCAATTGTTCTGCAGATGGAATTGCAGCACAGTAGATGATTGTGTGTAGCGACTCTAATGTATTAACACCTAAAACATAGTGTGGCAAGATAAATTTGTTCATAGCCTGCAAGACGATTCCCAGTTTCTTAGAAGATCTTAGTTTGGGAAGAGTTGGTCTAATCAATGGATCTGTTCTACTATACTCTATAAGAGCTCTTTCCATTTCTGCTTGGATTTTCTCAAGCAGGTCAGCGTTGGCTGGCTGTTCTTGTTGAAGTTCTTGAATCTCGTCTGCTCTTTGCGCCAAAGGTGTTTCAGGCTCTGGATCTGTTGTATTTCGACCAAATAATTCGCGCTCAACTTCGCTCTTTATTTCGTCGAGTTGATCAGGCGAAATAAGGCCATTTCTCAAGATGACACGATATTGATCTGCGACTCTCTGTTCGGTAACTTGAAACTCTGGGTACTCACGACAGAACTCTTGATGCAGTATTTGGCGATATCCAGTCTTGTCCTGGCCAAGGTTAGTCACTCTGTAAAACGTGCGCATTATAAATTTATTCATGGCGCTAGTCCATTTGAGCGCTGGCTGTTAATCCTGCGCAACACTTTCTGCGGGTGGAGTTCTCGTTCTCGTTTGACTCCGTTGGTGATGGTCACGTTGTTGCTGTGACTGTATTGGTGAATGTTGTTGTGGTTCCTCCTCTTTTCCGAGGAAGTATTATTATCCCGACTTGACCATACGATGTATGGCATCACACTCCCTCTAAGGCACTCTATGAGTGCCTTTAGGGGAAAATTCACTAAACCCCAGATATCCTAGATATCAAAAGGGTTTAGCTCTGTGGGAGCCCTTGCCAGGTTTTCAGGCCCGTGGTTGGAGTCGTGGCGGCAGTTTCCCATGAATTTTCTGACCGTCCGGGCTGTCCCTAACAAGACTGCTTTTTGCATTTGTTTGTACAGATGTTCGTCCAGACCGAGGTATTTTAAATTGTCTAATAGATGTTTTGGGACTAGTCCTGTTCTTGACATAACAATTGGTACAGTTCGTGTGTTGTTCATGTTCCACTAAGTCTTTATTTGAAATTCCAAATCTCTATATTTGGTTATATTCTCAGCCTGCTTGATATTGATATTATTGTTGTTGGGAATTGCTATGTCAATTAAAGTTGTTTTCCGAGAGACTTTATCTACCAAAACTATATCTGGTCTATTGTGAGCAACAGACCGATCGGTCAGTATCGTGCGGTCCCAGTACAGCTTGTAGTTGTTATTTTCTAAAACAGATTCTGGTTTATATTTATAGTATGGTAATCTTACCGACTGTGATAATTCATGTTTCAGTACTAGTTCCTGGTGAAGTATTTTTGCCACAGCATCGTGTCGTTCTTTGTATTCAGTTGCAGCGAACGCTTGACAACCTCTTGTGATATGCTGGATAGATTCAGATGTTTGGCAACCGTACCTGCATCTATCGTTGTTAATGGAAGGGTCTTTAACGATGTACTTTAGGTAGTTCTTAGTTGGAATTACTTGATCTTGGATTATTATCCCGACTTGACCATACAATGTATGGCATCACACTCCCTCTAAGGCACACATAGTGTGCCTTTAGGGGATTATTATTATTATTATTATTATTATTCCCGACTTGACCATACAATGTATGGCATCACATTCCTCTAAGGCACACATAGTGTGCCCTTAGGGGAAAATTCACTAAACCCCAGATATACTACATATCAAAAGGGTTTAGCTCTGTGGGAGCCCTTGCCAGGTTATCAGGCCCATGGTTGGCGTCGTGGCTGCAGTTCCCCATGAATTTTCTAACCGTCCGGGCTGTTCCTAACAGGACGGCTTTTTGCATCAGTTGGTAAAGATGTTCGTCCAGACCGAGGTATTTCAAATTGTTTAATAGATGTTTTGGGACTACTCCTGTTGTTGACATAACAATTGGTACTGTTCGAGTGTTGTTCATGTCCCATTGTCTCTGTATTTGAAATTCTAAATCCCTGTATTTGGCTATTTTTTCAGCCTGCTTAATATTTATATTGTTGTTGTTAGGGATTGCTATATCAATTAAGGTTGTTTTTCTAGAGACTTTATCTACCAAAACTATATCTGGTCTATTGTGAGCAACAGTCCGATCGGTCAATATCGTCCGGTCCCAGTACAGTTTATAGTTGTTATTTTCTAAAATAGATTCTGGTTTGTATATATAGTAGGGTGTTCTTAGCGACTGTGAAAGCTCGAGTTTCAGCGCTAGTTCCTGGTGCAGTATTTTTGCCACAGCATCGTGTCGTTCTTTGTATTCAGTTGCAGCGAACGCTTGGCAACCTCCTGTGATATGCTGGATAGATTCAGATGTTTAGCAACCATATCTGCATCTGTCGTTGTTGATAAAAGGGTCTTTGACGATGTACTTTAGGTAGTTCTTAGTTGGAATTACTTGATCTTGGATTGCCAATATAAAGCCTTCCGTTTCAGGAAACATATGACCAGAGATCAACCAGTAGTTCGACGCTGAACTGTCGACATAATCTTGATTGACGTCATTTATATGCCTTCCATGAAGCGGCTTCTCTTTCCATTTCAGCAGTTTCTGATCAGTTGTCTGGTGGTATACTTGAACTTGTTGTTCTGTCAGTCGCAGAGGTGTTGAGTCATCAACCTGACATATGACTCTGTGTAGATCAGAAAATTCGGCGAGTTTCTGGAAATGGTTAAGCAAATTGGAAATTTGTTGATCACGTAACTTGCCTATATCTGTCAATCCTCTTCCTCCTTCATAACGTGGCAACGTTGTACGTTCGACGGAGCTCTTTGGATGGTGATTTTGAGCTTTTGTTAGTAGAACTCGTACTTTCCGTTGTAGTTGTTCAATGTCCGTCTTGCACCATTTAACTATTCCGAATGAGTAACTGAGTACTGAGCACGCGTAAGTGTTAATAGCCTGAAACAGATTTTTACTGTTAAGCTTAGTTTTCAACAGTCGTCTTACCCTTCTATAGAACTCTGTTGATAGGTCCTTTTTCATGGTGGAGTGATCAATTCGTTGAGCCTGCTTTATTCCAAGGTATTTGTAAGTATGGCCCTCCTCCATGGATTCAATTGAGGTGCCATCTCTCATTTCGTAGGGCCCCTGCTGTATTTTGCCTTTCACTATATTGATAATCCGGCATTTGTCTAGGCCAAATTGCATATGGATGTCATTAGAGAACCCTTCTACTATTTTAAGCATATCATGCAGCTGTTGTTTCGTAGCTGCCATCAACCTCAAGTCGTCCATGTATAACAAATGGTTAATCTTTAGTGCTTGTACGTTGTTTGAGACTGAATCCAAAGTTAGTCGCGTTCAGTTTGCGTGAGAGTGGGTTCATGGAAAGGCAGAACCACAGCGGGCTAAGAGAGTCTCCCTGGAATATACCCCTTCTGATTGGGATAGAGTCGGTTTGTATCGAACAGTCGGCTTCATTCAGAAAGATTTTGGTTTGCCAGGTAGTCATGACATATTCTAAAAAGTTAACAATACAATTATTTACTTTATAGAGTTTCAGCACCTGAATGAGCCAATCATGTGGAACTGAATCAAAGGCCTTTTTGTAGTCCACATATGCCATGTAGAGATTTCGTCGTTTGGCATGTGCTTGATTGCAGACAACGGAATCAATTATTAGTTGTTCTTTGCATCCCAACGAGTTTTTCGCGCATCCCTTTTGTTGTTCGGTAATTATGTTGTTTAGCTCACAATGTCTGAAAAGGCGATGATTAATGCACGACGTTATAAGTTTGTATAAGGTTGGGAGGCAAGTGATTGGTCTGTACTTTGCTGGGTCCTGTGTACATAGGTTATCCTTTGGTAAGAGATATGTAGCACCATGTGTAAGGAAACTAGGCATCTTGTGTGGATGGATAATTATGTCATTAATGAGTACTGTTAATTTATAGTGGGTGGCGTAAAGTTTCTATATCCAGTAATTCTGCACACCATCTGGTCCTGGTGCTTTCCAGTTATGGAGGTGTTTCATTATGTTGGACGTGTCTTCCGTTGTAAATGGTTGGTGTTGCATCTTATCATAATTCTGAAATGCAGCCTCCTCCTCCTTAATCCAGCTCGCTCTGGAGTTATGGGAAACTGTTGTGGAAAGTTGTGTTTTCTAGAACTGCTCGATCGCCGTTTTACTAGGATAACTAGGGGTTTCATTATTATTGGTGTTGTTGAGTTTTCTATAAAACCCTTTTTCTGATTTTCGGAATAGTGCGTTGTCTAGTTTCCGTTGGTTACTGGTTTTGTACCTTCTCAATCGACTGGTGTATACGGAAAGCTTTTGTCGTAGACTATCCAGACACTGCTGAGATGTGATGTTTTCTCCATCCCACTGGGAGTGCATTCGGTTATTGTCCATGATCGTCTTGACAAGTCTTTCTATTCTGTTGTTTCTGACCCCTCGTTGGTACTCGGTCAGTCTTCCAATATCTTTCTGAAGAGAATTAATTTTCCCTTCTAGCCTTCTTTGCCAAGGTGGTATTCGAGGTGTTTGTCTAAATTGGGGAGGGTCTTGCTTTGGTCTGATTGCGACCCCAATTGTTCTGCAGATGGAAATTGCAGCACAGTACTTGACCATACAATGTATGGCATCACACTCCCTCTAAGGCACACAGGAGAAAATTCACTAAACCCCAGATATACTACCTATCAAAAGGCTTTAGCTCTGTAGGAGCCCTTGCCAGGTTATCAGGCCCGTGGTTGGCGTCGTGGCTGCAGTTCCCCATAAATTTTCTGACCGTCCGGGCTGTTCCTAACACGACGACTTTTTGCATTTGTTTGTAAAGGTGTTCGTCCAGATCGAGGTATTTTAAATTGTTTAAGAGATGTTTTTGGGACTAGTCCTGTCGTTGACATAACAATTGGTACAGTTCGTGTGTTGTTCATGTTCCACTGAGTGTTTATTTGAAATTCCAAATCTCTATATTTGGTTATTTTCTCAGCCTGCTTGATATTTATATTATTGTTGTTAGGAATTGCTATGTCAATTAAAGTTGTTTTCCGAGAGACTTTATCTACCAAAACTATATCTGGTATATTGTGAGCAACAGACCGATCGGTCAGTATCGTGCGGTCCCAGTACAGCTTATAGTTGTTATTTTCTAGAACAGATTCTGGTTTTATATTTATAGTATGGTAATCTTACCGACTGTGATAATTCATGTTTCAGTGCTAGATCCTGGTGAAGTATTTTTGCCACAGCATCGTGTCGTTCTTTGTATTCAGTTGCAGCGAACGCTTGACAACCTCCTGTGATATGCTGGATAGATTCAGATGTTTGGCAACCGTACCTGCATCTATCGTTGTTAATAGAAGGGTCTTTAACGATGTACTTTAGGTAGTTCTTAGTTGGAATTACTTGATCTTGGATTGCCAATATAAAGCCTTCCGTTTCAGGGAACATATGACCAGAGATCAACCAGTAGTTCGACGCTGCACTGTCGACATAATCTTGGTTGATGTCATTTATATGTCTTCCATGAAGGGGCTTCTCTTTCCATTTAAGCAGTATCTGATCTGTGGTCTGGTGATGTAATTGGACATGTTGTTGTGTCAGTCGCAGTGGTGTTGAGTCATCAACCTGGCACATGACTCTATGTAGATCAGAAAATTCTGCGAGTTTCTGGAAATGACTACGCAAAATAGAAATTTGTTGATCTAATAGTTTACTTAGATCTGTCAATCCTCTTCCTCCTTCATACCTTGGCAAAGTTGTACGTTCGACAGAGCTCTTTGGATGGTGATTTAGAGCTTTTGTTAGTAAAACTCGAACTTTTCGTTGTAATTGTTCAATGTCAGTCTTGCACCAATTAACTATACCGAAAGAGTAACTGAGCACTGAACACGCATAGGTGTTAATAGCCTGAAACAGATTTTTACTGTTTAGTTTGGTTTTCAACAGTCGTCTTATCCTTCTATAAAACTCTGCTGTTAGGTCCTTTTTCATAGTCATGTGATCAATACGTTGAGCCTGCTTTATTCCAAGGTATTTATAAGTATGACCTTCCCCCATAGATTCAATTGAGGTGCCATCTCCCATTTCGAAGTGCCCCTGCTGTATTTTGCCTTTAACTATATTAATAATTCGGCATTTGTCTAGGCCAAATTTCATATGGATGTCACTAGAGAACCCTTCTACTATTTTAAGCATATCATGCAGCTGTTGTTTTGTAGCTGCCATCAACTTTAAGTCGTCCATGTATAACAAATGGTTTATCTTTAATGCTTGTACGTTGTTGTGTTTGAGACTGAACCCAAAATTAATTGAGTTCAGTTTGTTTGAGAGAGGGTTCATGGCAAGGCAGAACCACAGCAGGCTAAGAGAGTCTCCCTGGAATATACCTCTTCTGATTGGAATAGGTTCTGTTTGTATCGAACAGTTGGCTTCATTCAGTGAGATTTTGGTTTGCCAGGTGGCCATGGCATGTTCTAAAAAGTTAATAATACAATTATTCACTTTATAGAGTTTCAGCACCTTAATGAGCCAATCATGTGGAACTGAATCAAAGGCCTTTTTGTAGTCCACATATGCCATGTAGAGATTACGTCGTTTGGCGTGGGCTTGATTGCAGACAACGGAATCAATTATCAGTTGTTCTTTGCAACCCATCGAATCCTTCGCGCATCCCTTTTGTTGCTGAGTAATTATGTTGTTCAGTTCACAATGTTTGAAAATGCGATGATTAATGCATGATGTTATGAGTTTGTATAAGGTTGGAAGGCAAGTGATTGGTCGGTACATTGCTGGGTCCTGTGCACATAGGTCGTCCTTTGGTAAGAGGTATGTAGCACCATGCGTAAGGAAACTAGGCATCTTGTGTGGGTGGGCAATTACATCATTTATAAGGGCTGTTAGTGTTTCGTGGGTTGCGTACAGTTTCTTTATCCAGTAATTTTGTACACCATCTGGTCCTGGTGCTTTCCAGTTATGGAGGTTCTTCATTATGTTGGATGTATCTTCCGTTGTAAATGGTTGGTGTTGCATGGCCTCACAGTTCTGAGATGCAGCCTCCTCCTCATTAATCCAGCTGGCTCCGGAGTTATAGGAGATTGTTGTGGAAAGCTGTGTTTTCCAGAATTCCTCGATGTCTGTTTTACTGGGGTAACTAGGGGCTTCATTATTATTGTTGTTGTTAAGTTTTCTATAAAACCCTTTTTCTGATTGTCGGAAGAGTGTGTTGTCTAGTTTCCGTTGGTTACTGGTTTTGTACCTTCTCAATCGACTTGTGTAGATGGAGAGCTTTTGTCGTAGACTGTCCAGACACTGCTGAGATGTGATGTTTTCTCCATCCGACTGGGAGTGTATTCGGTTATTGTCCATGATAGTCTTGACAAGCCTTTCTATTCTGTTGTTCCTGACTCGCGTTGGTACTCGGTCAGTCTTCCAACGTCTTTCCGAAGAGAATTGATTTTCCCTTCAAGTCTTCTTTGCCAAGGTGGTATTCGAGGGGTTTGTCTAAATTGGGGAGGGTCTTGCTTTGGTCTTACTGCGACCCCAATTATTCTGCAGATGGCAGTTGCAGCACAGTAGATGATTGTGTGTAGCGACTCTAACGTATTAGCACCTAAAACATAGGTTGGCAAGATACATTTGTTCATAGCCTGCAAGATGATACCCAGTTTCTTAGATGATCTTAGTTTTGGAAGAGCTGGTCTAGACAGTGGATCTGTTCCATTATACTCTCTAAGAGCTCCTTCCATTCCTGCTTGGATCTTCTCAAGCAGGTCAGCGTTGGTTGGCTGTTCTTGCTGTAGTTCTTGAGTCTCGTCTGCTCTTTGTGCCAAAGGTGTTTCCGGCTCTGGATCGATTGTATTTCGACCAAATAGTTCGCGCTCCACTTCGCTCTTTATTGTGTCCAGTTGTTCAGGCGAAATAAGGCCATTTCTCAAGATGACACGATATTGATCTGCGACTCTCTGTTCAGTAACTTGAAGCTCTGGGTACTCACGACAGAACTCTTGATAGAGTATTTGGCTATATCCAGTCTTGTCCTGGCCAAGGTTCGTGATTCTGTAAAACGTGCGCATTATAAATTCATTCATGGCGCCAGTCCATTTCATGCGCTGTCTTTTCAGTCCCGCTTGAGTGAGCGCTGGCTGTTGATCCTGCGCAACACTTTCTGCGGGTGGAGTTCTCGTTCTCGTTTGACTCCGTTGGTGATGGTCACGTTGTTGTTGTGACTGTGTTGGTGAGTGTTCTTGTGGTTCTTCTGGTTCTTGGGCTGTAGCTCTTTGGATGGCAGGGGCCCGCCTCCTCAGCACCCTGCCCCCGACGTCCCGCATGCTGTCATGTCCAGCGCCGGCTCCAGACATGCCCTGGCGATCCCCAGGCAGCGGCTCTTTTCCGAGGCATCTATTTCTTAGCTCCATTTTCATGGGTGTTGTCACCAATTGACCCTGGTGACCCAGGTAACTCGGACCCGTGGGGTTGTCACTTCCCAGATGAAATGATTTAAACCAGACCATCCCGTGCGGGTTGTGGAGAAGGAAGGAAAGCTAGGTAGTAGGTCAGCGGACAGCTGCCCCTTTAGTCGCCTCATACGACAGGCGGTGGATACCGTGGTGCTATTCTAACCCGGCCACCACACGGTTATTATTATTATTTATTACCAGAAAATGCATTTACAGTACATGTAACGTTTCTACAGAGGCAAATTAGTTACCTGTGCGTAGAACTGGTACTCTACTCTTGGTTAAGTAGAGTACCAGTTCTACTAACTAACTAACTTAAACTAACTACAAAAAAGAAAAATGGTAAAACAAAAAATAGAAGTCATATAATTTAAAATTAATATTAAAACGAATAAGCAATAAACTTGTAACTTCTATATTAGGTTAATTTAAAATATTCTGTCCTTTCTTTATGAAACATTCTTAAAATTATTGAAATTGCACAAAATATAGTTTCAATAATTACAAAATCTTATATTTAACAACTTATACATTTGATGTAATCCATTTTTTGAGTTTATTTTTCGCTGATTTTGTCTTAAATAATTTTTTAAGTGTATTTGGTAATCTATTGAAAAGTATTATGGCTCTAGTTGCACTATTTTTACGGCTGACAGTTTTATACATTCTAGGTAGTTGTATACTTTTGTTTCTGGTTGTACTTCTTGATGTCATATATTTAGCTTTTAGTATTCTAAAGAAAATTGTTGGACTAAATTGCATGGGTTGCCTTGTTCAACAATATTATTTTTGTTTACAATTTTCAGTATTTTGTTTTGTACTCTTTGTAATAAGTTTAGATTGTTGGGAAAGGCTCCTCCCCATGCAATAACACCATAGCTAATCACGCTATGGAATAGAGCATAGTAAATCGTTTTTAGTGTATCTGCAGCCATGATAGTAGAAAATTTATAAAATAAGAAAACTAAATATTTTGTTTTGTTGATCAAATACTCAATATGTTTATCCCAACATAGCCTATAGTCGAAAATTATTCCTAAATATTTACAACTATGCACTCTTTTTACACTTTGATCATTGATTTTAATATTAATGCTATTGGGGATGCTATTCGCATAGTTACCAAAAGTGATATATGCTGTTTTTCCTATATTAAGTGTAAGTCTATTGTGTATGAGCCATTTAGATATATTATTAAGGTTGATATTCATTTTGCTTTCAACTTCAGACCAGGACTCACCAGTAGAGATAACAGCCATATCGTCAGCAAATGAAACAATAGAATCGTGAGGTAAATCTATGAGGAGATCATTAATATATAGGATGAACAATAGTGGACCCAGAACTGTTCCTTGGGGTACACCAGTTTTTACCTGCATGTATTCACTCAGACATCCGTTAACTTTCACCCTCTTTCACCTCTCTTATTCCATAGTTATATTGTTTACCGAGTAGAATCTTGTGGTCAACAGTGTCGAAAGCTTTAGCTAAATCAAGAAATGTAATGACGTTAGGTAACTTTCGTCCAGCTTACTATATATTAGATTCGTAATATAGTTTAAGGCATCTTTACGGAAACCATATTGATCTTTTGATAGGATCTTACTATTTATAATAAAGTCCAAAAATCTTTTATGAATTGCTTTTTCACTTATTAACTGAAAAGAGCTAGTCAAAAGCTATTCAGCTTCTACGAAGATTGAGTCTTTCAACTAGAATCAAAGCTCGTACGTCTTGAAGTTGGTGAGGGACAAATGTGGACGGAGGGTGCAAATAGGGATTTAGGTTAGCATCGCAGTTAACCCTTTAGTTTCCGAATCACGAGTTTCACGTTGTCTGATTCCTTAAGTTATTATTTCATTAAGAATTTTCTGACTCTTTCGTATTGTCATATTAAATTACGCAATCTTAGTTTGACCTTGAAGATTACTTGCAAGGTCATGATCAAAGGTTCCACGCCATAACGAATGAATTAGTTACCCAGAATTTTTAGTGAGTAGTTCATACTACACATAGAGTGCATTTTTTAACCAATACAAATCGCAAAGGGGTTTTGGAGAAATTGACAAATATATTAGGTATAATGGTCCATTTCCATGCAGGTGTTCAATCCCAAATTTCACCCCTGTACAAACAGAATTATTTTCTCAAATGTGAAATGTCACACATCCGGTTGTACATTAAAAAGAGTTATTCAACTTGGTTTACAACTGGAAAGACATACTTACATACAAAAAAATACGAGTCGGTTAAAAATATTGAAAACTCTTGATGTTATATGAGGAAGACGATAATGATCCTGAGAAAAAGTTGACGGTGAAAGAACAATAATTAATTATGTTGGCTATTATATTGAGAGCTCCATCAATTGCATACTTTTTTTGTTCAGTTCACATAGACGGCAGTGTGTAAGTCCTGTCTAGGTGTAACAACGCCAAATTCACTAAGAATATCCGACAAGGCAGTATGTCCATTTATGCACTTTGCAAAAGAAGATCATATCTGCTAATTATCGGCAACTATGTAGGCTGCTTATTTTAAAGTTCTCATAAATATCTTCAGCATCGAGTATGTGACCTCTCTGTCTTAAAAAATAAATGTTTCCAAAATTTATACTGCACTTTCTCGCCTATGCTGAGGAATAGGTCAGTATGTGAGAACCACATAACGGTTCCGTACTCCAATATTGGTCTGACTAACGCTGAGTAGAGGATAATAAGAGCGAAGGTATTACTGAAGTTTTTGCCGGTCCTAACAATAAGATCTGGATACCAGTAGGCTTTTAGAATAGTCATGTCGACAAAATTAGTGAAATTAAGTCTACTCCCGATGCTATTACCCACATCGTTCATTACGGTACGTTTTTGTAAGATCTGATAACCAAGTACATAATCCATAGGTTGTTTAATATTTTTTATGTTCAGTTCTAGTTTGTTATTATTACACCATACATAGTACATCTCTATACGTTGCAGCATTTTAATGTTGTCATCGCAATAAATTTAAAAAATTTAAGTCGTCAGCATACAATCTCAATCAAATTTGCTACCGAATTCGTTAACAAATGTGTCAAAGAGAGAGGGCCCAACGCGTGAACGTTGAGGAACACTGGAGAGTTCTCGAGTTATGTCCAATTGCTTAATAATTTATGTAACAACATATTTCATGATCTACTTTGTCAGACGCTTTGCTGAAGCCTGTATATATATTGAACTTCAAAATCGTTATTCATGGCATTAAGTATTTAGTTAACATAGAAAAACAAATGAGTTGTAGTTGAACCCACCGCTAGCTGTTTGTATGCCGCGTGCAATACCGATGATGCCGTCCCTCATCTAAAACTATCCTTCATATCATATAGCTTGGGCGCTAAATTGGAGGCTCCCTAGAAATGGGGCCCGCGGGCTATGCACGCCTTGCAAGCCCGCTTACCGCCGCCCTGCGTGTTAGGCAGAGATAATTTTTTGAAGCAAACAATAATTCCGCTAGTACCAATTTTCGACCAGTTTGGCAACCGATAACTGAATGCAAATGGCACGGGAATTAGTCACGTCTGATCTTGACAAAGACTTAGTGAATGGGGCCGATATAGGATGTTTTCCAAGCCCAGGGAAAGTAGCCAGTTTGCAATGATTTACTGAAAATGTGCATAAGCCAGCTGCACAATTTTTAATATAACTATATAAGCAATGCCATTTAGATATACCATAGGGAAATTATTTTCTATTGCAAAAAAATCTATATAGTACAGCCATTGAAGCTTCAAATCGACCGAAACCTCGCAATTTTAAAGACCTTCATCGATCTTCTTGAAAATTTGGAATTAAGTTCATCTTACCCTTCTTCAAACCTGACTCGGTCGCAAAGTATGCTTTTTATTTTTAAGGGGTGAAAATCACCCCTTACTCCAATAAATTGAATAGAAATGAATTAAAGCGGTAATGGGCTATAGTCATGTTCAAATATGGTAAATGTTGATTATTTTGTATCATGACTTTCACATTTTGATATCTCACAGCTCACCTACCCTTAAAAACAACCCCTCATACAAAGATTCTTTAAAAAATGTGGTAAAAAACATGATTTTTTTTATTTTGGATTGTAATAGGAGAATTTTTTTTCTTCAAGTATAAGAAATCTTACCCTCAATATTTTTAATAATGCAACCACCAAAAACCACCCCTCAGAATGGAAAAAATTGCAAATTACTAAATGGAAGCAGTTATAGGCTCATTATGTTCAAACATATGTTCAAACATGTGAAATGTTGTTGTTTTTTTACAATGTAAGTAATATTTATATTTTTTATATGTAACTACCCTTAAAAACTACCTCAATACAGTTATTTAATATAAATATAACAAACCTGATATATAAGTTTTTAATTTAATTCAACCCCTAAAAACTACCCCTTATCACAAAAATTAGGGAATTTTTTTTTGAAAGCTTAAAGTAATGGATTTCGTTAAGAAAATGAAAATGAATTGTTGCTTCTGATATAATGACATATGTCTACAATTTTTTACCCCCTATAAATATTAAACCTTTTAAACTTCATACTTTGATGATAATAAAAAGTATTTATTTTACAACATTAAGTATAAAATTAACATGATTTTTAAAGTATACATCAATAATTTTACTTTAACGTTCTAATTCGTCTATTTCTTAAATTATTATTTCGAAACACACTGACGGTTACACCGTATATATATATATATATATATATATATATATTTGTTTTTAAGTATTCGCGGGCACTAAATGTTTTAGGTGGTTTCCGGGAATTCATCCGCGTAGTTGATAACTGATCCCTGCCGGGATCGATGGTAAAATCGATACCATCGATCCCGGCAGGGATCAGTTATCAACTACGCGGATGAATTCCCGGAAACCACCTAAAACATATATATATATATATATATATATATATATATATATATATATACATACTTTTGGCCCAGTATAGTTTACGGTGTAACCGTCAGTGTGTATATTTATATATATATATATATATATATATATATATATATGATGATATATAAAGAAAGAAATTTTAAGCAGATGTTTATCACAAAAGAGCCCCTTCCTCTCTTGAATTTCTCTCTCTAAAAATTACGACGGAAGAAGCGCACCTTTCCTTTTCTATCTTTAACTCATAATACACACACATATATATATATATATATATATATATATATATATATATATATATATATATTATTTTTTTGTATGTATTTATACATGTGAGAATCCAGATATATAAATACAAAGGAGACACAGCATGTATAAAAGAATAAATACTCCAAAAAGATCAAAACTTTATTATCTCTAGAAAAATGTATTCGGTTTTTTAATAATAACTCGGATTCACTTTAAGCTTTTTGCATTCATCCATACTTCATTTTAAAGGGAATTTTATAAGCTACAAAACCATGAGAGTTGCAACCCTTCCAGGCCCTTTTCTTCAGAGAATTTTGATGTTAAAGGGTAAAAAAGACTCTCCCTTAGCATTTAAATCCATACTTTAAACGCTTATATCTCGTTTAATTTTCAAGCTACGTGAGTTAAAAAAAGCAAAATGTTCAGTAAAATAAAACGGATGGATGGAAGAGAAAGCTTCTTACCAAATATACTTCCTTATCTCGTTATCTCACTTTCTTTATTTTATGACACTCTTAGTAATGGATATAAATATCAGGTGACTTAAAATAATTGTCACTATTTTGTTACGAGTCAAGTAATAATCCTAATTTAATTCTTAAAATAAATATATCTGCAAAGAAATATAAATTTATATATTGAGTAGTTTGTAAATAGTTTTGTTCATCTGAATAAGTATTTGAAGACAAGATGCCAAAGAAAAGTTCGTTTTGTTCTTAGCTAAAATAATTAGAAACACATAACATTTATATAAAACAATAAATTATATACCTATATATTCAACGGTAGCAACAATTTAAATTTTTTTAAGTTCTTATTTTATGTAATATTAAAATGAGTTTTACTCAATTTGTCAATTAATAATAGTACATAAAATTAATTAATAATGACATATTAAATATTAAAAAGTATAATTGTTCTAGGTCCGTGCGCTTTAGACACTGGGCCACTTGTCTTTGGTGGATATAAAAGATAAAAGCTCCGGATGTATATAATACATCAGGCACTCTATTGAGTACTTTGTTTATTACGATAACAAAACGATGTAAACAAAGGACATATTTTGCTTGGTGTGTATCCTTCTATGAGTCTATATTCGTTGATAATATAAAAATTTAATGCCAAGCTGCCTTTAAGTGTGATATTATTTTTAATTTCTGACGTGTTTCATGTCTCCAATTTAATATATCACAAAGAGAGAATTGGAGTGTTTTTTTAGAACGAAAAGCAAATTTTGTGAAGGTATTCTATATTACTTGGATGTTATATTAGTTTATTTCCTATTTATTATTGATTTTCTATAAAATTATTACTCAGAAGTCTTAATGTAAAATGTTTACTTGATATGAAATTAGTGAATACATAAATTTAATGTGTTCTTTAAGCTTAACAAAAAAATACACAGGTTGACTCCAGACTTGGAGTTGAAACGTCTCAATAACAGATAAGTATACCCAATATGCATACACATATTTGTACACAGGAAGACTAGTTGATCAAATTGCTGAGAACTCCATAGTTTCAAACAACTTATTTACACAAAAAATAAATGGTCTTATTTCCTTACAAATTCACAATTAAGTTCTTATTTTACTAACTACTTTTATTAGACTATATATGCAGTTCAATGCGTTAAGTACATCGTATATTACCGCGATGAATCCCGTCTTCGCTATCTACTGAACTTCACCGATATTATACGTCGGCCTATAAATACTATCGCAATTGATCTCGAACATTCCCGTAGTGCTCCTATCTTTCTAAGGTATATAATTTATTTTTCTCTAACAGGATGGAATTTTGGTATTTTTTTCACCAACAATGGTGCGTTAAGAAATAGTTTTTGTCGGCATTTGTTTCATTTAGATAGACGTGTTTTGTTACAGCTGATAACCCCTTTAGTTGTGAACCAATCAGTCCAAATGAACCACCTTTTTGATGAAAAAAACTCCATTACTAAATACATCAGAGACTTGAATAACTGCATTTCAAAGTACTACAAAATCGCTCGCGTAAGAACCGATATTCAAAAACAAAAGACCAAAATCCGATTTGATAAAATGACAAATTATCAAGTGGGTGACAAAGTTTACATATACGAATCTCAATTTAAAGATAAACTCCAAAAGAAATTTAATGGTCCCTTTCAAATACTAGAACTCCACATAAACTCAGCTACCTTACTGAATCCTCGCATTACCAAAAAACCAAAGTGAACTTTGAAACCTTTTACAAAAGACTGATTTCTACATGAATCATCCTGCTGTTCGGGGCAGCAGCATCTCAATTCGAAATAAATCCCATTAATAACAGCCTTGGGGATCTATTATCAAGAAGAATCACGCATACCAGTGTCAAACTACAAATAGACCCTTCTAGTTCATAGAAATCTTTCCGCTCTTGAACAGACTTTCACTATCAACGACAGAATTATCGATTCATTAACATTACTAAAAACTAACAGGCTGCAACTGTTCATGGTCTACTTTATATAACATTGTTTTTAATCCACATTGTAACACTATAATTCTAAGACCCCGATCTCAAGCACCTTATATATACAACTACTTATGGGCCACCCAATATAACATTTTTTCTACCACTCTTTATAACTATAAATCCACCAATCCCAAACATATTTCACCCAAACAGCAACTGTTTATGGCCACCCTATATAATAATTTTATTCATTTTTTTAACTGCCTTCTATAGCTATAGCTCTACTTCCAACTATATTCTTATTATCTATTTTCATGGTTAAGTGAAGAACAGTGTGGGCATGGCTTGTTCCTACCCACAACTGAACTTCACCAATTCATAATTTGAGTTGTGATTATATCAAACACATGTTCAATGAATAAAGATTATTATTATTTAAACCATCTTGTATATACTGCTACCACCTGGTCAACCATTATAATTTATTTGTCTATCAGTTTTTGAACCATCCTGTATAACCATAATTTTATTCTACAAAATATTTCGCCACGCTGTATATCCATCTGCTTAGGGGCCACCAAATATTTTTGAACACTTAACTATAATTTTTCAATGTTCAAACATTTTTTGGGAAATGACCGCACAATTCACGAAATTACTGTATTTTTCCAAACGTTTCGGGGTCTGACTTATATTTTTTAACCACCGTGGGAAATATAATTTGTCCCCAGCTTATATGTCAAATACTTTGTCTAACATTGATTTAACCACACTGTATAACTATAATTTTACTTCGACCCATGTTTCAGATATTGAATATATGCAACAGGTCATGATATATCCTAGAAAGATTTTCTAATAATTTTTTATTCACTGTTTAACTATAATTATACTCCACCCTCTATTTCAACCACCTTGTATGTGCAACTACTTACGACCACCCGGTATTTTGTACTACCTGTATAGATATAAATCCATCAATTTCACCAAAACTGCAACTGCTTATGGCACCCTATGTAACAATTTTTAAATACTTAACCACTTAACTCCACTCCTCCCTATATTTTAAATATCCTGTCTGTGCAACTGATTATGAGCTACGCTATTTCACAATTTTTCCTCATATTTTATGAACCACAGTAAAAAATATAATTTCCCTCCACACATCATTTAAACCACCATATATTTCAACAACCTTGTATATGCAAATACTTATGGGCCACCCAATATAGCATTTTTGCACCACCCTGTATACATAGAATTGTAGTTCACCCTAAATTTCATCTACTCGGTATATGGAATTGTCCCATAAACGATAATTTCACTCCATCTTATATTTCAACCACCCTGCATAAACAACTGCTTTTAACATTTTTTTCAACCCATTTCATAACTATAATAATAGCTAAAGAAAATTGAAACTTCCCAACTGCTTACATAACACGTTTTTTTGATCAACCCTTTATAAAAATAATTCTATTCTACCCTTATTTCAACCCCATTGTATCTACAACTAATTTTGAGCCTAACAATATAACATTGTGTTATCCACCCTGTATAAATATAATTCAACTTCACCCGTTTGTCAACCACCTGATATATGCAACTATTTATGGTCCACCCAATATACCTTTTTTAAACCACCCCCGTATAACATCCCTCTTTTCAAAAATTGTTCAATCCATGTAATTATATATATGGAACATCCTGAAAAATCACACTTGATATATCAGTTGATTTTTTTTTATATCGAAACATGTTACAATGGCATATTCCGAATTTTGAATAAAAGCTAAGATGATAGAATCTAATATTTGGTGCATGCGGTGGAACCAATTGACTAATTGTGTGTTATCGAAGGTGGTTGTTGTTTTTTTTCGCTTTATCTACCGTTTCTGTCAATGTAGGGAGATAAAATGTATACCAGATTTTAAGTCAAACTGTAGGCTTTGCAACAAAAAAAGATTCAGCAAAATCAGTTCAGTAGGCCTTACGCGATGCCCGAACAAACAAACAAACAAACAACGACAATTTTATAATAGTATAGATTATTATTTACTTTCATGCTATTGACATTTTTACTTAATATATTTTATGGATTTTACAATTTACACTATTTTATAAATTTTATGCTTTTTACAAATTTTATATTTATACAAACTTTACATTTTAATCTAATTAAAAATTCTTATTTTTTCCAAAAAGTTCCTGCAAACTAGCAACTTTTTATTTGTGAGGGGAATTGTTATATACGTCGTAAACAATACTTAGAATACTCATATGACAACACCGTGGAACCGGTAAAATAAAGCGTTCCTCATGGTGTCACAATACAGGATATCGAAATTCCCAGGAAATACGCAAATGCCCATCGTATGTGTAAACTTACTCACAACGCAAGCTGTAGCTTATAAATACACATGCGATGGCTGTGTTTATGTGTATTGTTTCAAGTATTTTTCAAGTAAAATAATTAATTTGTGTTTTAAATAAAAAAAATTGTTTAAAAAGCATTTGTGTTTGTGATGACAATTAGCATGAAGGTATTTGTATCATCATCACCCAGTTAATTACAAGCAATCATCAAGACTTTAGTAACCAGATCACAAAGACTAAGTGAGCAGGATAACATCAAATAGCAAATGGACAATTTAAAAACAGCTCTGAGACAAAACGGATTTACAGACCGAAATATACAAAGAGCCCTAAAGTCAAAACCGAGACGAGGAGCATGAGACACCAATAAACAAGGCTTATTTACCGTATGTCAAGAGTACCACGGACAGTATTGCGATAATTCTACGGAGACACAATATCGATACTATTTTCAATACAGACAAAACAATAAGCACGGTGGTGAGGACTCCGAAGACGAAGATCCCTTTAGAAGAACAGGGAGTGTACGAGATTCCATGTGCAGACTGTCATAAAACCTATGTCATACCGAATAGACTTTGAGAATACCAGAGTATTGGTAATATAGAACACCCGAAATCGAGAGTTGTAAGAGAGGCAATCGAAATCGCGAAGAGATGTCACAGTCTAAACGCACGATATGAAATTCAGAACTTCTCGAATTCTTAGAAAATTCTATTAAACACTGTGTCGGCCCGACACCGTCCGATAACAACTCAACTGGAAATAACCAATCAGCAAGCGGGAGGCGTGGCCACTGAACGCCAAAGGCCAATCACACGCAGCCGTTCACGGTACCAACTGATAAGCGCCGAACCGGGCCTATATAACAGCGTGTACGCTAATACTAATGAACAACTTAGTATTCGAGTAACTAGAAGCGTAAGCAGAAGGCTACGAGAATTATGCGAACCGACCGAATAGATCTGATTCTGCCGAAACGTTGTCATTTTACCATCGATACCATCAAGGATCAGTTACCAACTACACGGATGAATTCCCGGAAACCACCTAACACATTTAGTGCCTGCGAAAACTTTATATATATATATATATATATATATATATATATATATATATATATTTGTTTTTAAGTTTTCGCGGGCACTAAATGCTTTAGGTGGTTTCCGGGAATTCATCCGCGTAGTTGATAACTGATCCCCGCCGGGATCGATGGTAAAATGACGACGTTTCGGCAGAGTCACATCTGCCCTCTTCAGGTCGGTTCGCATAATTCTCGTAGCCTTCTGCTTTCGCTTCTAGTTATTCGAATAACTTCTGCTGAAACGTCATTTAGTGCCCGCGAAAACTTAAAAACAAATATATATATATATATATATATATATATATATATATATATACATACGTACTAACGAACGGGGATGTATATACACAACGAAATACGAACCTTCCTCTTTTTTGAAGTTGGGTCGGTTAAAATATAAAGTTATATATATATATAAAATAGTTAAAACAACTTACTATCCCAGTTTCGTTGGGACTGTACAATTTTTTCGATATTCTTAATTTTGTATTAACAATTTGACTGTCATCTAATTCTGAAAATGAATTTTATTCAATTATTTTGTAAACGGAGATTACAATATTTACTCTTACCAGAATGTCCTGTTCTTGATTTTTTGTGTCTACCTATTTGCGGCATATCAGAAAGTCTTTCCGGGAACATAAGTGGTAAAACATTCCTTGTTACATATTGAGATTCTTCTGATTTATCAACTAATATAGCTATGCTATTGATTTCATTTACCTTAAACTGAACATCTTGATGAAAACATATGCAAGGTGAATTTAGCTTTATCACTACAACTTGCTCTAATTCACCATTATAACTAAAAAAATAGCAGCAATTAGACATTAGATCAGGGCTTATGGGTTTATTTATTCAAATTCCAATAATTTATATATTGTGCCAGTTTTTAAAGCGTAGGTATGAAGCATTTAGATTGTGTAAAACACATTTCCTTTTTTTAAACTATATAATTGATACAGATTGGAAGATTTCAACCGAAATTTCCACAGCTTAAGTTTTTTATATAAAACTGTTCGATGCATTTCGATACCTGGGCAACGGTTAAAATTTTCTCTAATCAGCTAATCTGTCGAACCGTAGAAGTTTGACTTAACACCAAAATAACAGTGAAGGTTTATCAGTCACTATAGAAGAAATGCTTCAAATTATGTGTAAATACATACATTGCCTCGTTTTGTGCATACAATAAACGCACAGGGGCATTACCCCATGAAGACAAAAATTTGCAGGCATTCAGATGGCCATTAAGAGGTCATACAGGCTATATGGTGGTGTCATTATTGTGATTGTGGTGCCCAGTGCTCTTTCTGTCTATAACAGAAGGTAATGAATTTGAAAATTTAACGGTTGAATAGAATTGCTGTACTGTAACATCCATTTATAAGCCTCTTAAATTAAAAAAAATAACATCATTCCACAAGAAAATTTCCAAAATCATTACCCATTTCATCGTAGCGGATTTGGACAAACATATTATTCACTGATTAACTCTCATATATGACAGCAAGCTGCCACCCTCTTTTAACGCTGCCGCTGTAAAAGGAATATAAACTCCACTTGCTCTTTATCAGTGACATCGTCCTTCAATAATGGCTCCCGTAAATAAATAATACCCATAAATAATGAAATATCCCGTTCCGTAGCCAGTTTAGCTTTAAAAAGCCAAACTGCAGCAGTTTCGCAGAAACCCTGGATGATGCGATTCTAAGTATCAAGTCCGTGCCAGACTACAATGTTCGATTGAGATGAAGTGAAGGGGTGCTCTCGCGTTTGAATCCCCAAAATTGCAAGAATACCTTAGACTGTTAGTTGAATACTTGTTTAGTATGGACACCGTTGAATTAGGTTTAGCAGTATTTAAAAAACTGGCAAAAGAAAAACAAACCTTAA
Source organism: Octodonta nipae (assembly GCA_034190945.1). Taxonomy (NCBI): domain Eukaryota; kingdom Metazoa; phylum Arthropoda; class Insecta; order Coleoptera; family Chrysomelidae; genus Octodonta; species Octodonta nipae. The sequence continues at coordinate 166,794,215 of CM067216.1, read as the reverse complement.
AGAATAAAGTCGCTTATTAGCTCAGGTCATTTACAGAGAAAAAGAACTTTCGGTGACAAAATTAATAGTAGAATGAAACTAACATCAACGTGTTCTAAAATTAAAACATGAGTAATTGACATAAAATTCAACATTTTTTATCGATGCATTTTTGTTTTTTAACAGAAAAACCTCAAAAAATCGGTAACAATTTAGTTTCTTCCCTTTTACACAAAATCTACCGGTGAAACCTTGTTTGCTTCAGAGGCATTGTAGAGAAATGAAAAACTTACAAAATGAGCTACTAAACCTCCACTTTCACCCTCTCGAAATTAGAAAAAAATATATTCGTTTATACTTTATTATTTTATAATTAAAAACAATGGCAGTTTCCAATTACCAGAGCACAAAGTGTTTTTGTGTCGCACTGTGCCGTAATATTCGGGCGTTAAATGGAACATACTTCATGTTTTATGATAAAGTTCTATGTTAACTTAGTAAACTTACACAAAACATCCCAAAGGCACAGTTATTTCTTGTACCAATTTGTGCGAGCCTGTGCTGTAATTGGAACAAGAGTGGTGTGCACTGTGCCGCACTGTGAGCAGTGGTGCGATAATTGGAAAACAGCCAATCTTATTAACTGAAAGACCTTTTCATACCCAGTTTATGTTCTAAACATAAATATTGTATGTAGTTTCGGTAGTTTTTGCAAAATTTCAGTCAAACCTATGGAAGAACTTTTTTAAATGGCTATATTATCTCACCAGATGACCCTATTATTATGAATAAAGCAGGGTTGAAAAGTAGAAGAGTAATAATAACTGCAAAATATTTGGCCATTCTGGACTGATCGCCTGGGCGCGTCTATTCGAGAAATTGCTAAAGGGTGATACCTGTAAAACTTTATGCTTATCCTTATTATTAAATTGTAAGTTTGTTTGTTTGTTTGTTCGGGCATCACGTACGAACTACTGAACTGAATTTGCTGAATCTTTTTTTGTTGCAAAGCCTAAATTGACAGAAACGGTAGATATAGCGAAAAAACTTCTAGCATGTTGGATGACACAATTACTCTATTGGTTTCACAGCATGCACTAAACACTAGATACTTGAATCAGCTTAGCTTTATACAAAATTCGGAATATGCCAATGTAACATGTTTCGATTTACAAAAAAACAACTAATATATCAACCGTAATTTTACAGGGTGTTCTATATACAGGAAACTTAGTGCTGAGTAGAATGACATGGATTTAAAAAATCTAAAAAAAAGTTATATTAGGTGTACCATAAGCAGCTGCATATATACAATGTGGTTGAAATAAGGGACAGTGGAATTAGTTATACGGGGTGGTTCAAAAAAGTTATATATAGTGGGCCATAAATAGGTGCATATACCAGGTGGTTCATAAACGAGCAGAGTAGAATTATTTTTATATAGGGTGGATAACAAAATGATATATTGTTTGGCTCATAAGTAGTTGAACATACAATTTGGTTGAAATAAGGGTAGAATATTTATACAGGGGGGATACATTTTTTGTAGAAAAAAAAAGTGTTATGTAAACAGTAAGGATCTTTGAATTATATTCTTGAGTTATTATAGGTATTAAATGGCTTGAAGAATGTTAGAAGTTGTTTATACAGGGTGATTGAAATATGAGATCGAGTAGAATTATAGTTTACAGAGTAGTAAAAAAATATTTTATATTTACAAGTGTAGCGGAGTATAATTACAGCTATACAGGTGGGTTTAAAAAATATTATAAAGAAATTTTATGAACTGCAAGCTGTTCCATTTACCGGATGGTTAAAATATAGCCTGGGGTAGAATTTTAAGGATATATAGTGGTACAAATATGTTATATTGGGTGGCAAATAAGTAGTTGCATATACAAGGTCGTTGAAATCTAGGGTGGAGTAAAATTATAATTATATAGGGTGGGTAATAAATGGTAGAAAAATTTTGTTATATAATAGTTACATATAAGGACTATCTGAACTATAGGACGCACTAAAGTTATAGTTACACGGTGTGATTCAAACAAGGTTAGAAAAAGTTGCAAATGAAGAGTGCTTTAAATGAAGTGTGAAGAGAAATTATACTTTATAATGTCGTTAAAAAAATATGAAAAAAATAGAGTGGTTCATAATCCGTTGCACATATAGGATAGTTCAAATATAGGGTAGAGAAGTGTTATAGTTAAGTATTTAAAAAATGTTATATTGGTTGACCAATAAGCAGCAGAGGATACAGGGTAGTTGTAATTTGTAATACATACAAGTTGATTCAAAAAAATGTTGAACAAAATATAGACTCCCCCATAAGCAGTTGCAGTTTTGGTTAAATATATTGGGCATTGATGGATTTATAGTTAAACAGGGAGGTACAAAAAATGTTATAGTGGGTGACCTATAAGTAGTTGCACATACAATGTAGTTGAAATAGAGGGTGGAGTAGAATTATAGTTAAACAGGTTGGATCAAAATTTTTTGTAAGATAGAAAATGAGCAGTGTGATTAAAACAATGTTAGAAAAAGTTGCATATACGGGTGGTTGAAATATAAGGTTGGGACAACTTATACTTTCCAGGGTAGTTAAAAATGGTTATATAGTCCAGTTGCGTAGATAAGATAGTGAGTGGATTAGAGTTATAGTTAAGTGTTTAAAAAATGTTTTATTTGGTGGCCCCTAAGCAGATGAACATACAGGGTGGTTGAAGTATTTTGTAGAGTAAAATTGTGGTTATGGTGGTTAAAAAATAAGTTATAATGTTTGACTGATTGGCAGCAGTATACACAGGAAGCTAGTAGTTATAGTTTTGCAAGGCGGTTCAAAAAAAATGGATTAAAATTGTTATATAGGCTGGCCAAAAAGCAGTGGCCGTTTGGGTGAGTGTTTAAATAAAGGTTTGGTGTTAGGGTACCAAACTGTGTTTTTATATTTGTGACTCACCAAGGGTTCCACAATCATTTCTATTAGGGTGAATCAAAAAGTTAAAAAGAATGGTTTATAGGGCATGAACAGATGCATCCTACTATATGGAATAGCTGAAACATGGGGCGAAGCAAGATTGCAGTTTTAGAGTGTGATTAACACAATGTTATATAAAGGTTGATTAATTGTACTTTCACAGGTGGCTCAAAAAATATCAGAAATAATTGTTATATAGCGTAGACCATAAACAGTTGCATAGCCGAAATATAGGTGGAGTAGAGTTATAAGCAGGTGTTAAAAAAAAGTTATATTGAGTGTAAATAAACAGCAGCATATACAGGATGATTGCACTATAGGGTGAAGTAAAGCTACAGTTATGCAAAGTGATTCAGAAAAATGTTGAATAAAATTGTTATAAGCACTTGCAGTTTGGGTGAAATATATTCGGGATTGGTGGATTTATAGTTAATAAGTAAGGTATTTCAAAGAATGTGAAAAAATTGTTATATAGGATAACCCATATGTTTCATAAGTTATTTCTTTCCCCGTACGCGGGTGAAACCGCGGGTAACGGCTAGTAATAAATAATCTTGTTGCAAATTCTAATTTTATGAAAAACCAAAACTCCATGTAGACACCGACGTTAAGGATGTATATGCAAAAAACGTAGGCTGTTATAAAAGGTTTTCCCATTTGTAAATAAAATACTAAGAATATAAGTATAGGTAGAGCAATTCAGATTCCAGTTATATTGATAAATACTAATAAACGATAAGCCAAATTTCTTTACATAAATTTGTTTTAATATTTTATTGAATCATTTACAAACGGTAAAATCTGTCATAAGAGCATTCGCCTTTTGCATATGGAAAATGAT